>OZ020193.1:78414204-78707924 GCA_963971165.1 Philopedon plagiatum
AACAGCATCCAAAACAGAAACAACAGGAAGACTCTGAAAGCAGACCAAAAACCATATTGCCATACATTAAAGGAACTACTGATATGATTGATCGCATTCTTCGTAAGCATAATATATCCACTGTATATAAACCACAAGAACAACATTAAAAAATCCAAAACAGAAAATTAAACTAGAAAACCAAGGTGTGTATAGTGTAGCATGCGGTACCTGCAATAAAATGTACGTCGGACAAACCAACAGACGAATTTCAGCCAGGTTAGAAGAACACAAACTGGCTATCAGAAACAAACAAACTACATCGGCCCTGTTTCAACATCAAACATGACACAAAATCAACTCTGATAGCTGCAGACAACTGGCAAACGTCGAAAACTACAAAACTAGAGTAATACGAGAAGCCCAAAGGGACGACGCTCTGCATTTGTCCAGTACATGGAAGACAATAGTAAAACGGCAAGCCGAAGTGCATCAACTCGCAACCACATCACAACAAATAGCCAACGAGGCAACGACTGAGGGGGCGGAGCCAACGCCAGCCAACCAGAACCGCTACAACCTCCGGCGCAGGATATAAATATCGAGTCACGACAAAGATTCATCAGTTTACAACTTGACAGCAACGAGTAAGCATTGATAATGCCAAGTGAGACCTTGGCGAAATGTCTTCCAATAGGAATTTAACAAACGAACGGATGTACTCCCGGATCAATATTTCTTCACATTTCTCCATCCGTGAAAGTCTACGTTCAAACATATATAAATATATATATATATATATATATATATATATATATATATATATATATATATATATATATATATATATATATATATATACAGGGTGTTTCATTAAGGGTGATGAGGTACCATATCTCAGGAATTGATAATCCAGGAGCTTTGAAAAAAAAATCCTAAGAAGGAAAGCGGCCAAGAGAAATTGCTGGAAATAATTTTTAAGTTCCTAACTCTGCGGCTAGGGGGCGTAATTGCTGTGGTCATATAAGAAAAGACATTTTTCTGGAAATTATCCCTATAAAAGCTATCAAAAAAATATTACACTGATAATTCTACTAGAATTCTACATCTTTTAGGTTTAACACTTTTTGCTGTAAGATGTAAAATTAGGGCGGAAGAGGAGGGGGAATGTCTACTGATAAAAGTGTCCATAACTTTGGTTTCACTCAACCGAATTTGATGAACTTGGTCTCGTTTAAGAAAGAAAGGCTTGCTAATTTAAACAAAATAATGGCTGTGTTACATTGATTTTCGCGGCACTCGCTAGAGGGTGTTATTTCAGACTCTTTGTTTTTCCAATTTTTCTCCAAAATTTTAAATAGAATGACATAGTTATTATATCATAATCGAAAAGTAGAATAAATTTGCAAGAGAAAATGTAAAAAATTCGATTCGATATCTTCATTAGTTTCGGAGTTATAGCCAAAAGAATAATTAATATCATGTTAATTGAAAAAAGCAATTGTTTTTATAGGTCCGTGGTCAAGCGTGCCATGGAAAATAAAAAAAAATTAAGCTTTTTATTAAGTGTTTTTTTTCACTTTTTACTCCATTACTATTGCCTTTAATTTACTAACCTGACGTATTATTAAAAAATTACCTAGTAAGCCATGAAACAAAATCGGCAGGTTGTCAAGGAAACAAACAAATTGAAATGTCACTTTAATCAATCTTTATATACGTATCTCTCAAGATTTTATCTTGGATTTTCTGTGAATTTTGAGTTCATCGTTATTCAACTTTTGTGCTGCATCTTTCAAAAATGGCATATACCAACGCCGAGGCTTACGATATGCTTGCCGTACCTATATTTTCAGTGTTTTGAAAATGCTCCTCTTGCGGAACGTGAATATGCTGTCAGGTATCCTGAGCGAAGACCCCATAGTAGAAATGTGTTTCGGCGGTTGGTCTTAGAACAACGGGTAGTGTACGTCCCATTCCAGTGCCCATCAGGAGACGTTCAGTAAGGAATGAAGACAATATTATAAACGTTCTCGCGTACGTGCAACTGGATCCGCACTTGAGTATCAGAAACATTTCTTTAGACTTAGGTATAAGTTGCACTACAGTGTTCCGAATTTTAAAGGATTTTAAGCTGCATCCCTGTCATGTAGTTTTACACCAGGCCCTTTCAGATACTGATTTTGACAGGCGGCGGGATTATTGTTATTGGTTAAGAGGTATGTGCAACGGAACTTGCCAGTTCCTCTCCTTGATTTTATGGACAGATGAAGCAACTTTTACTAGTTGTGGTAGAGTCAATTTGCATAATATGCACTACTGGTCAGAAACAAATCCTCATTGGATGCGGGAAGTTGATCACCAAAACAGGTGGAGTGTCAACGTGTGGTGCGGAATTTTAGGAAACAGAATTATCGGACCGTTTTTCTTTCATGGCCACCTAAATGGCGACTCATAGGTACTTAAACTTTTTACGAAATATCCTGCCTATCCTTTTAAAAGATGTGCCTCTTGATATAAGAAGATCCCTATGGTATCAACATGATGGATGCCCGGCCCACTTTTCTGGAAGAGTCCGTGACTTTTTAGATGCTAGTTACCCAAATCGTTGGATTGGAAGGGGTAGTTTGTTTCCGTGGCCACCTAGATCCCCCGATTTAACCGTGCTAGATTTCTACTTGTGGGGAAGACTAAAAGAGATTGTTTATCAAACACGACCAACCACACGGGAGAATATGATTGAGAGAATTCAAAATGCCATAACTACGATTTCACGAGCTGAAATTGAAACTGCCGGTTCCAGCACTAGAGAAAAATGTAACAGTTGCATTTTGCAAAACGGTGGTCATTTTGAACATTTATAAAGTATTTGTTTGTTGTTTGTTTTTAACAAGATTTCTATGGGTTGATAAAGAACGTGAAGGTGGTTGTGGTTTTTATTGTTGTTTTGGCCCGTTGGCCCTTAAACACGCTTCAAATCTTGCGTTTCGCATGGTTTGGACCAGTCCTAAGCCTGAAGGAAGGTAAACAAAAACAAAACAATAAATAAAAATCATGAGTGTGAAATAATAAAATCAGTTTAAAAATTAAATAAAAAGAGAAAAGCACACTTAATAAAAAGTTTAAAAATATTTTTTATTTTCCATGGCACGCTTGACCACGGACCTATAAAAACAATTGCTTTTTTCAATTAACATGATATTAATTATTCTTTCGCCTATAACTCCGAAACTAATGAAGATATCGAATCGAATTTTTTACATTTTCTCTTGCAAATTTATTCTACTTTTCGATTATGATATAATAACTATGTCATTCCATTTAAAATTTTGGAGAAAAATTGGAAAAACAAAGAGTATCTCAAATAACGCCATCTAGTGAGTGCCGCGAAAATCAATGTAACACAGCCATTACTTTGTTTAAATTAGCAAGCCTTCCTTTCTTAAACGAGACCAAGTTCATCAAATTCGGTTGAGTCAAACCAAAGTTATGGACACTTTTATCAGTAGACTTTCCCCCTCCTCTTCCGCCCTAATTTTACATCTTACAGCAAAAAGTGTTAAACCAAAAAGATGTAGAATTCTAGTAGAATTATCAGTGTAATATTTTTTTGATAGCTTTTATAGGGATATTTTCCGGAAAAATGTCTTTTTTTACATGACCTCAGCAATTACGCCCCCTAGCGGCAGAGTTAGGAACTTAAAAATTATTTCCAGCAATTTCTCTTGGCCACTTTCCTTCTTGGGATTTTTTTTCCAAAGCTCCTGGAGTATCAATTCCTGAGATATGGTACCTCATCACCCTTAATGAAACACCCTGTATATATATATATATATATATATATATATATATATATATATATATATATATATATATATATATATATATATATTATATATAGCGTCTTTTTAGGTCAGAAATTTATATCCTCTCTCTCCTCTTAGAAAGATTGTCAGGAAGGCTGATCTTGTTTTCTTCACGAGACTGTTCTATCTGTTTAGGTTTTCTTCTAGTTGTAAGGAATTTTTGAACACTTCTTTGCCTTATAATACAATAAGAGCACGCTGCCCTTAGTAGAACTAAGTATAGGATAATTGTCCGTACTTTAGGATTGGTTAACCACTTGACAGGTTTGTGATCGGTTATATGTTAAATGTTTCGTAATTTTCGCGGAATCCTTAATAAATTTACGGTAATATCAGAGTAGTCCAACAAAGCCTTTATGACTTTTGCAGTTGTGGGGATGAAGTAATTTTTATTAGCTGATATTTTCAGAGTTTAGTCTTATTCCTTTTGGTGTAACAAATAAGCGATCCCCTTTCGCAGAAACTCGGACTTACCAAACTGAGTTTTAAAATCACACTGACTTAATCGTTCAAGGTCTTTTCTTAGTTATGCTGTCTTAAGTTCGTAGACTGTACCTAGATTAGATTATAGATTTAAAAAGAAATCGTTTAGGATTTACAATACCGACGTCCTTTGTTTTGTCAATTTTCTTGAGATGGTACCTCAAATGGCATAAAACCCGTATAAGTCTTAAGTCAAAAACATCCTTGGCTATTTGAAGCGAAGGGTTGATGAACCTCTTTGCTTGCCTTTGGGTTTTGTAAGCTCGTTTAATTTTTGAAAATCGATCACAATACGCCATTTTATTTGTCCTGAGGCATCAAGCCTCTGTACTTCCACCCAAATTGGTGAGGACCAAGGAAAATGAGATAGTCTGATAATACTTATTGGTTTTGATCCTGTTTTTTTGTGTAATATCAGGGTAACGGTAAGATTTTGTATAGATCGGTAGGTATTTCATCAGTAGTTTTGATACTATGCTTTATTTTGCTTCCAAAAGTTAACTAGTTGCCTTCAATATGAAAAATGTCAGAATATTCTTTGATTGCCCTCCGGGGCGTATTAATGGGGAAAGCGTTCCCCCCTTAGATTATCAAAGGTCCCCTCTCCCCTGGACACTCGATTTGGCTAATTAGAGTACGAGTTGGCCAACCGTCGACAGTTAAGTTTTGAGAAAATTCGGAAATTCGAAATATCTATGATTCCAGATGGCACGGTTTAACATCAGGATCCTAGTCAGTCTGTGTGTAACCATGGAATGTAGAGAACGTATATTGTACTTGTTTATTTGCTTCCTAGACGTTATCCCATATTACAGGATGAGATTCTATTAACGTTATTAACAATTCACTGTCAATTTCATTCGACATATTTACACTTTACTTATCGCAAGTCTACTGAAATTATTTTTTAAAAAACACTCTTCGGTACAACATGAATCGACTCGTCTGAAAGACTGTATTAAGCTCAACGGTCGACTAGATGTTCTGTCTCTTTCTACACGGCACGGGCCAGTGCCAGTCGAACCCACGGCACCGTGTCGTGTCATGTGAAAGACCTAATTGAAATCTGTATATTACCAAGCTACACATATACTTATATATAAATATACCGCGGGTTCCCCATTTACCCAATGTGCGGTTTTTGATGCCAACAATGTGAAATGGAGATATATAATCTCGCATAAGTCTGTCCTTTCTTCAGATATTTCGTAAACTGCGATTGCGCTAAATTTCGTGTTCCTATTGGCTATCTAACGGCGCCACGCTTCATACGTTTCTTGACAGGGCTGGTTTTTTGGTATAATTGAACTAGTTTATTACGTTTTGTACATCAGGGCATAAGTTAGCACACTTCAAAATAAACCACAAGAACACCGAATACAAAATACAACACGACACAAAGAAAAAAAGGCGAATGGCGATCCAGCTGTAAACTAGAAAAACCAGAAAGCTGAAAGAAGCCGAAATATACGCACAACAGCCGATGATTAGTACAATTCACAATCTAATTCAGTACAATTTCTGACCAATGAAAAAATTCGTATTAACGCATGCGCATATACAGAAATATCAGAAGAAAGGATAGACTTATGCGAGATTGTATATCTCCATTTCACATTGTTGGCATCAGGAATTCGAGACAACCCGCGGTATATTTATATATTAAGTATATGAAGCTACACGAAAAAAACAATAAAACCGGCCCGGACGAAATCCGTATCGTCTGAAAGCGGCCTAAATCAGTCATACAACTGGGGCGGAATCAGGATCACGATGCTAATGCTTGCACAAATCAGGCGATTTTTATATTATGTAACAGCCCATGCGGGGAGAACTTGTCACAAAACCACACTTCTGCATTACAACTTTAGGAGGCACTAGAGTGAGAGTGAAAATAAATAATTAATACCTGTGCATGGGTGTAAGGCTTCTACGCCTATCACTAATAATTGATTTATAAAAAGAGAATGGCCTTTCTACATCCACAGATGTAACGGACGCGTACAGTAAATGTATTTTTAAAAGCTGGTACATTTACGTTTGGTGCAGAAAAGTCTACTTCTTTGCCAGAAAACATATCCACAATATGGCATATAGTATTTAACAACCAAGACATGTTCACCGTTCCCGATAACTGAAAAACAAGTTGGCGAAGATATTAATACGGTAAAATTACTCAACACAACGTCTAACTTTGCACCAACATAAACACTAGCAAATTTCCGTCGAGACCGCACTAATGCTTCTCACTACCCGCTTTCCTATCTAACTGCAACTGTTAACCAAAGTTGACGTTACTGGCTACGTGTACGGGCGCAGTTTTAAGGTGCGTCCCCACACCTCACGATGCCGGCAATAGCCATACTTCTGTTGAACTAACCTGATTAGAGGGGGATGATGAAAGCTTTTTGCATAGTGAGAATGCACCTGTGAATTCACTGGTGGATCCACCGCCTGTAAGCTTAGAGGCTAGCGCAGGCTATGTCGGGCCGGGTCGGCTCGCATCGCGGATCGTGTTCGTACATGTTATATGGACTACCGACCACCGCATATAGTTGTCGGATCCAAGCAGGCGGCCCCGGCAATAACGTACGCGAGTCTTAAGTCAGGTCTAAGCAGATTAGTTAAACAGGCAGTATAAGCTCTACCATTTGTGTAATACTGACTTTGTTACTTTGCTTAGTTAACAGTTCGAATGCATATTAGGCGCCTTTCTTATGGCAATGGCATTTAGAATGTGAACCACCAATAAAATATTTAATACCCTCCGACAAAAAATCTTCAGGGTCTACAGTTCAGGCTTCCCATAAGTAAGTCTAAGGAGTCATGTACTTAATTTTATCCAAAAAGACATCCCTCCATGCATGCCCTTTGTCCTTCTAGCTCGCCCTATAACACAATATTATGCAACAAAAATAAATAAACCTTAAGGGTTAAAAAAAAATTTAGAAATTATATTCTTTATACAGGGTGTCCGGTAAGTATATTTTACACTCTCAGCAGTGTACAGGTGACATCAAAATAACCCTAGTATGTCATATTTTTTTCCTAATGGGCTCCATAACGGAGATATGGGTCCCAAAAGGGGTAGGTACCCAGTGATTTACCTTTTGGGCTGTAACTTTTGAACGGACTTGTATATTTTAATGATATTTGGCATGTTGCAACACAGAACCGCTTCTTTGCATCTAGAGTGGTACTTAAGTGGCATATTCATAATTATTAAAGATGGTTCTTCCAAAGCAGGAATTAGCTGGGTTTTAAAACACCGTTCAAAATTTTGTACATTCGTATTATCATGATAGTCACCTGTTTTGCTTTTGAAAATTAAGCCTGCACCTTCTATAAATCCATTATCATTATAACCACCCAACCCAACCCAACCAGAGGGAGAAATCAAGCGTTAATATCTGAGATCTCGTCGGCCAATCCACTTCCGGGAAATTTTTGATCAAACCATTGTCCTCAATCATCATCATGGGGGCTTCGTCATATTGGAATTTCCGTGTAGGGTTCAAAAATGGTCTTTATTTATGAGCACATGTTCAATACTTACTGAATTTTCTAAGTGTCATATTATTAAAAGTAAATTATTTGTGACTGTCATAATTATTTGAACATAACTTGCCACAGACATGCCAAAATAAAATCACAAACCCATTATTTTAGAGCAAACCGTTAGCGTGCAAGGTGGACGTTAATTGAAAAACACAACAAAACCAGCGCTGGGATTCCCGTTCATTCGATACGACAGCTATCGTAACGCTTTCTATACTCGATAGCCGAAGCAATATCGACCAATTCGGTATTCTCATTCGATGTCGTTTATGCCATCGCTTTTTTCGTTATCGGAAACCGAAGTATTCGTAGCACGCGTGCGTAGTGAATTATAACCTAAGATTTATTTAATGGGACAACTTTTAAAAAATCGGTTGAAAGAACGATCATTTCTGAACAGTGTGTTTATTGTTTTACTATCAAAAATGTTAAAAAACTTTTAAACTACAACATAAGTATCCGATTTTAACTGGAAAAGTATAAAATGTATTTTTTTTAAACATAACTTTGTATATATTGGTACTACATGTTTCACATAATATGTGAAATGTTAGAAAGGACATAGTAATTAATAATTTTATTATAGTCGTTAATTTAAACAAAAAAAACTTGCAAAAACCTACAAAAGCAAATAAATCTAACCTAAAAATCACTGCCTTCTTCTCGAAATCGACCGAAAAGGGATCTCTAGAGGTATCGAAAGAATCGAAATCAGGGTTGCCAGACGTCCCGATTTAGGCGGGACTGTCCCGATTTTAATCGATATAAGCCACTTGTCCCGCTTTTGTCCCGCTTTCCGATTTGCACGTCGAAAATCCCGATTTTTTAATAATTTTAAAAAGTGCAGATTTAACTTCAACCAAATATATTTATATTTACATGTTACCTTGTTCTTTAGTGGTAAATAAACACCTACTTTATTTTTATTAAAACCTATGTACAGTACCTACAATGTACACGTTTGTTATAGTTTTCGTTTATTTGTTTGTTTTTGTTTATTTTTAGTTTACAACATATATTTAAGGAAAAAATTGCATGTTCTTTGAATTTTTTTGCTCGGCAATATCGAAATTTTTATTTGGGATGTTTGTCCTTGAAAAGTGAAACATTTTTTTGACACAAATTTTTAACACATTAAAATATTTTCCCCTTAAACACGTGTCAGAGATTCATGTGTCCCGCTTTTTCATTTGCAAGATCTGGCAACCCTGATCGAAATCATTTTAGACGATTGCTGAAAACGAACGGGAATCGGTTTTTTTGCGCCAGATAGAATATTTCGATATCGAATAGCATTCTGGAATCCCAGCACAGATGACCTGGAACAGTAGTTGACAAGCGTCTAACTATACAGGGTGTTTCAACATTGTACCGACAAATTTAAACAGGTGATTCCTTGACCAAAAATAATAAAAAAAGTTTCTAATAATATAGGTCCGAAAACGTTTCGTTTCCAAGATACAGGGTGTTTACAACTTTTTTTTTCGGTTTTTCTTATTTATTTTATGAGCACTTTAGGATTATCTATTCAAAATTTGTACGTGTGTTACATATTAAAATACCTATAAAATTAACCTATTGCCAGAGAAAAATAAGATAGAGAGAATAATATCTCTTCTTCCCGCCAGCTCGACCAAGCTATGACCTTCAAACGGCAACATCCCGAGATTGGCGCGTGTGATTCTCACAATACATCCCGACATAGCCAGCGGCAAGCAGAGAGAGTTTTCTGCGGCGCGTTTCAATACTCACTCTCACTGTGCTTTATAATAACCCAAAATCTGCATCGCACGCCCATGGCAGCTTATTTCGACGTCGGTTTGGAGGTCATCGAAAACAAATCGTATTTATGAATGAAATCGGTACGAAATATTATTCTCTCTATCTTATTTTTCTCTGCTATTGCCATTTAGAACTATCTACAGGGGGCTATTTTTTTGGGGGTTACAACCACTTTCACCCCGAACTTTTTTTTGATACGGCACTGACTACTCTTTTGTATAAAAGCAACTTTTCTGGTTTATCTTTTAACTTTTTTATCTATTGCACTTTTTTATATCTTATACGGTTCGGCTGATATTTGGCAAAATATGATTTAAAGTAGGGCCAAATTTTAAATCTGGTCAAATAAAAAATAATTTATTTACCTAATAAATTGTAATTTAGTCATAACAAAATATATTGACGATAAAAGCACGTCCATAAAAGGAATTATGAACAATTTTTTAGAACATGCTTTTATCGTTAATGTTTTGTTATAACTAAATTGAAATTTATTAGGCAAATAAATTGAAATCATGTTTTGCCAAATATCAGCCGAACCTTGGATGAATTAAGAAAGGATTCGATTTTCCGTATACTATGAGCGTATCGAACGTGAAGCCTGTTTATTTGTTCATTTGTTGTTTGTTATGAAAACTTCGTACCCCAGAGGTCCAGTTTACGAACTTTAAGGAAATACGTAATTGAATCAAGAATGGTAGCAGAAAGAGATAAAATAGCATTGAAGTGTCGTAACGTCGGCGTCGATCCAATTTTTGCCAATCAAATACCGCTCTCACGAGCGTTGCTGTCTCTGTTTTCCTCTCAACAGCTGAGCGGTTGACGTCAAATTACCTTGGATGATTCTTTATTCATCCACGGTCTAAACACTCGGTTAAACTTATGTCTTTGTCTAATGAACTAGAAAAGAAAAAGTGCGAATTGTAGATTTATAAATGACTCGAAGCGACTTTAAATAAACCTAAACAAATAAATTATTTCAAAGTTGTTTAACTTGGGTTGGTATTATTTAGCAGAAAATTTTAGGGCTTTTATTACTTTTAGTAAATCTTGTGATGCATCTAACGTATTTTTGTACAAAAATATCAGGTCAAATAAGATGTGGCCAATGTTTACAAATTGTGTTTACAGTGTCGCTTAGAATGGTTTGTTTTGACTTCAAAGAATGTTAAATCATCCCGTATCCATTCTTAATTCATCCAAGAGCTGAACCGTATAAGATATGAAAAAAGTGCAATTGATGAAAAAGTTAAAAGATAAACCAAAAAATTGTTTTTATACAAAAGGATAATCAGTGTCGGATCAAAAAAAAAGTTCGGGGGTCAAAATGGTTGTGACCCAAAAAAAAAATAACACCCTGTAGATAGTTCTAAATGACAATAGGTTAATTCTATAGGTATTTTAATATGTAACACACGTACAAATTTTGAATAAATAATCCTAAAGTGCGCATAAAATAAATAAGAAAAACCGAAAAAAAAAGTTCTAAACACCATGTATCTTGAAAACGTAACGTTTCCGGGCCGATATTATTTGGAACTTTTTTAAAATTATTTTTGGTCAAGGAATCGCCTGTTTAAATTTGTCGGTACAATATTGAAACATCCTGTAGACCTAGCGGCGACCGTAAAAATACAAGGCTAATCTCTGTGAGGATGAAGCTTTTAGCAAGGGTAGTATTTATCGTGTCATTGCACAATGGTTGCGTTTTATGCGTTCTTTGTATGCAAGCAATCTTAACTAACTAGGCTACGGAACACTTTTCTTTGTACTTAAATTTTATATACTCGTAAAAGAAGCAGAGGATGCTTGAAAGAACGAGTAATAACTACATTTACTGATACTGAAAGATGAAGGTCTTTAAATCAACATCGACTTATGATAACTGGTAAATTACGTTTAAGATCAAGTTGATTTATAATGTAAAATTAGACATTTCCTTGCCTTATTTGTATTTTTTCTCTAAACTTAAAAATTAAAGAAACCTGTCACTCAACGTTAAAGGTAAATATTTCTAACATTATATGGATAATAAAATCACCACTTACTTATCAGTACTATCCATTATACTTTGTTTCAATTCAGGACTGTTAACTAAGATGCAAGTTCTTTCCTGGCCGTTTATTATTACTTTTCTAGTAACCGGCCCACAAATTTTAGTAGGTGAGCCAGAAGTATTATTCCTTGTGTTTTCCAAGGTAGCATTATTCTTCGGAGCACTAGCAGAAATATCTTCTCCATTATTACCTGGAGACGCCTCTAGGTCATTAACCCCCAAATCTTCTGGTTGATCTTTAACATTAGCTTCATTAAGAGAATATTCTAAATTCAAAATTATCTAGTTAATAGCTTTTAGACTATGTACCTAATATGAAGTTATAAAATGAAGAATTATAAAACTAAATGGTGCAGTACAGCTACAATAATGGTTACATATTAGTATTAAGAAACACTACGACCTTCGGAAATATTAATCAACTATAATCACCTATTAGGTCCAGTGGTTCATCTTTAATGCTTATATTTAAAGTACTTTCTCCCAACTCCTTATGAAGAGACGGGGGAGGGCTTTCTGAACAAGTTCCCAAAACTGCTCGTAAACGTGGCATTTTTTCAGGAGAAATCGACATACAGCTTTACAGTAATTTGGCTGGCTCCGTATACCAAAAGGTGATTAAGCATATCCCTGTAAAATCTGCAACAAAAGGAGAGTTATTGATCTTATCTCCATATGCACTGTAGGAGAAGTAATTTTTAAACGCGACTAACAGTGTCAGCCAACAGACATAACATGCTTGCATCTTGATCAAGATAAACTCCTAAACAGAATAAAATACCGACGGTGCATACGGGGATTGTGTTAATATGAAAAAATTAGACGAGACGTCACACACTGGGGCCGGGGACGCCGCTAAAAGTTGGAATTTAATCGAAATACCAAAATTCTATGATCAGCAAATGTATATTTTTGTTAACATCACTAATCTCCGCGTAATTAGACACAATATTGTTGTTCGCCCTTTTATTGCGTACGCATCACATATAAAGGCAAGCAAAAAGTTAGCGGCCGGCGTCTGTAGAAGCGCAGAGTAATTGTAAAAATTTGCCGAGAATGTCTTCTAGTGCCAAATAAAGGAATCGGTGGCCCGGGCGACCCTCGTAAGAGTATATAGATAGATCTGATCTTGATGGATTACGAACATGAGTGAAAATTCAGCGCTCAGAGAGCATCCCGCGAAGATTGCAATTGGACCCTGAAGCCGTTTGAATCCACACCAAATTAATGGTCCCCTCTGACTATAACCAGATGTAGAACAGGGATTAGCAAAATATATCTCATTGGTTTCGCGCAAAGACTTTCCTACAATACTACTACAATTAACGTTTGTCTCATATTTTTGATGTTACTCAGAGACGTCCTTAACGTCCCCGTAATACGGAGAACCCCGGGTCAATTAGAAGCTTTGCGTATTGAACTGTGCTTCTTTTTTTGATCCACACTTTCACACGGGGCCCATCAGGGTAAAACCTGTGGGGGGGGGGGGGGCTACCGAATGTCCTTGCCTTTTTATTTTATATTGGAGCATATAGATCATACTTCAGTTGCTTTAAAGCAGGCTATATATATATATATATATATATATATATATATATATATATATATATATATATATATATATATATATATATATATATATATATGTATATATATATATATATATATATATATATATATATATATATATATATATATATATATATATATATATATATATATATACTGGGTGATTGATGGTGAGTGGCCTATTAGAAGTTCTGGCGAACTAGTCAACGGATCACTTTGAAAATTTGGTAGTTTACATAAGTGGACATGACCTTTCTTTTAAAATTATTTTTGGCCTTGCGGTGTTGCCGCTTCTACTGAAAAGTATTAGCACCTATGATAATTTAAATGGAACACCCGGTATATTATATTTTTTTTAGAATCCCTGTTGGTTTGTTAATAAGTTTCGTTAACATATTCCTATGTCTATCTAGTATCGTTGTCGAGATAATAATTATTTTCTTCTTTTTTTCTCGGAAAACATGGTAGTCAATAACGGCTGATATTTTTGAACTCATGACAGATAGGACACTAGAATTTGGTGGAGAGCTAGGTAATACCACGAGGCTATTCACTCGGTGTCCAAATCGTAGTTATATTTGTACAGGGTGTTTCAAAAATAAACATATTTTGATGGTTTGGAAAAATGATTAAAAGTACATTTTTTTAAATGGAACACCCTGTATTTTAACCGCGGTCCTAAAAGCTCTGTAAATTTCCTATCTTTCAATATATCATGTCCCTATACCTATCTCGAATAGTTTTTGACTTATTAGCATTTATTTGGACAATTTAACTATTACAGATAACATTCACGAGTTTTTAGGAAAATTTGAAAAGTAGCCTTTGGAAACTGTTGTTTTTAAATGGATGACACTTTTCTATTATTTATTCCGTTTCGTTGTCAGTTGGTTGCCGTACTTGAAAATTCTAATTTAAGGTTTTAAGAGAAATGGAAGAAAACAATAATTATTCAAATACAGTACTTATGAATTTATTTGTTTTACATGGTCAGTGTGATAAGATCATTAGTCGTACTTGTAGAAAATTCAATGAAATGTATCCAAATTTGCCATCAATGAACAATAAGAAATTTAGACGAATTCAAAGCAATTTCAAAAATTTTGGTTCTTCCTTGAAAGTTCCCAGAAATTTACCCAGACCTGTAACATCTAGTGAGGACAACGAAATTAACGTTTTGGCTTATTTTCATGCCTATCCGCAGGCTTCAATAAGATGTGCCAAAGAAGATTTGGGCTTAACCTATTTCTGCGTGCAAAAAATATTGGCTAAACATAATATGCATGATTATAAGTATACCAAAGTTCAATGTCTTAAGCCTGAGGACTGTCCACAAAGAGTTTTATTTTGCGAAAACTTGTTAGTTCATATTCAGGAAGATCCACAATTTTTAAGGAAAATCATTTGGACTGATGAATCAAAATTTTCTCGCGAAGGAATTTTTAATAGGAAAAATATTCATTATTGGGCGAAGGAAAATCCTCATGTAACGAGAGATACTGGATTTCAAGAAAATTTTCGATTTAATGTTTTTTGTGTAATGATGGACAACAAAATTCAATATTTGATATATGATGAAAATTTAACTTCCAGAAAATACTTAGAAATTTTAACTACATTTGTCGAAAATTTCGTGGACAACCTTCCTCTCGCCCAGTATCGCAGCTGCTGGTACCAATTGGACGGGGCTCCCGCTCACTGCACTGACGAAGTTAGTGCGGAAATACAGAGAATGTTTGAAGATCGTTGGTTCAGGCGTTTGGGACCTTGGAATTGGCCTGCAAGGTCCCCAGATTTAACACCTCTGGATTTTTACCTTTGGGGCACTCTCAAGAATATTATTTACAAGACACCGGTAAATTCAAGGGAAGAGTTAGAAGATCGGGTGAATCGGGCATTTCAAAATTTGGATGCTGGTGAACTTAGACTTGCTACTGGACATGGTGTAAACAAGCGAATTTTAAAATGCTTAGATGTCAACGGCCAACGTTTTGAACATTTATTAAAAACTAATTAAATGTTTTTTACTTTTTTCTTGGTAATTTTGTTAGAAGTCAAAAAAATATTATTATGTACACTACAACTTAAATATGATTAAGTAATTTTAAGCATTTAAGAATTTACTAATTGTTTAAAATTTGTCTAAATTTCTTATTGTTCATTGATGGCAAATTTGGATACATTTCATTGAATTTTCTACAAGTACGACTAATGATCTTATCACACTGACCATGTAAAACAAATAAATTCATAAGTACTGTATTTGAATAATTATTGTTTTCTTCCATTTCTCTTAAAACCTTAAATTAGAATTTTCAAGTACGGCAACCAACTGACAACGAAACGGAATAAATAATAGAAAAGTGTCATCCATTTAAAAACAACAGTTTCCAAAGGCTACTTTTCAAATTTTCCTAAAAACTCGTGAATGTTATCTGTAATAGTTAAATTGTCCAAATAAATGCTAATAAGTCAAAAACTATTCGAGATAGGTATAGGGACATGATATATTGAAAGATAGGAAATTTACAGAGCTTTTAGGACCGCGGTTAAAATACAGGGTGTTCCATTTAAAAAAATGTACTTTTAATCATTTTTCCAAACCATCAAAATATGTTTATTTTTGAAACACCCTGTACAAATATAACTACGATTTGGACACCGAGTGAATAGCCTCGTGGTATTACCTAGCTCTCCACCAAATTCTAGTGTCTTATCTGTCATGAGTTCAAAAATATCAGCCCTTATTGACTACCATGTTTTCCGAGAGAAAAAGAAGAAAATAATTATTATCTCGACAACGATACTAGATAGACATAGGAATATGTTAACGAAACTTATTAACAAACCAACAGGGATTCTAAAAAAAATATAATATACCGGGTGTTCCATTTAAATTATCATAGGTGCTAATACTTTTCAGTAGAAGCGGCAACACCGCAAGGCCAAAAATAATTTTAAAAGAAAGGTCATGTCCACTTATGTAAACTACCAAATTTTCAAAGTGATCCGTTGACTAGTTCGCCAGAACTTCTAATAGGCCACTCACCATCAATCACCCTGTATATATATATATATATATATATATATATATATATATTTATTTATATATATATATATATATATATATATATATATATATATATATATATATATATATATATATATATAAAAGAGCGAAACAGATGGATTTGTCATGAATGCCAAAGACACCGTATATATAACTGCAGTAACTTTTTTGATGATTATTTTACCAATATGGATGGCCCATTTATTTAAGTCGATGCTTATTATAATCTCAAGATCCTTGTGATTTTTTACGGATTTAATTATCGTAATTTTTAGAGAATACTATCTACTGGGGTGATCGGCACTGTTGCGTAAAGCGAGAAAAAATGCGAGACAAGAAAAATAGACGGCAGTTGAAAATTGCACTTACTGGCTTCCTTCTTCCAGCTGGTGGGAGGCCGACCTCGTGCTAATTTTCTTCTACCCTCAATAGGGTAGTTGACTGTATGAGGCAGCGGTTAGGCAACACAAGTACTCGGCTTAGTGAATAAGCCTATAGCATTAAAACTCGAGAAAAGATTCCCTTCCAAGTTCTGCCGGTTTTAAAAAAGCGTGAGCACTTTTGGCACGCGTGATACGTACTGTCTTCTGCCCTGTTTGGCGCATGTCCATGGGTGCAAATTTAACTGTTGAACCTTGCGCGGTACATCAAATATTTAAATATCGGGAAACTAATCAAAGATTTAGAATAAACAACAAAATACAGAGACACATTAATAAGCAAATTATTGCTTAAAGAAAGGCTTAAAATTAACTTAACTACAGCTGGTAAGCGAATGCGTAATATCCGGTCCTTCGAGTCGGATTCAATTCCGGATGTGGAAAACTGTCTCGTCGCACACTCGTTCTATGTTGTTCAATTCCCTCCTTAAAATGTCGTAATCAGTGACTAGATTGTTTGTTTGGGCTTGGGTTGAATATATTTGTGTCCTTGGCGAACATTGACACATGGGATTTAAGATCCGTTGGTAAGTCACAGGAGTTCACGCCATCAATTGTGACTACGCTAGTTCTTTCTGTTAAGAAATCACCAATCCAATTCAATAACTTTCCCTTCGCACCATATAATTGCAGTCTTTGTAGAGGTTTCTTGTCACTAAGTGAAAGGCCCTGTTAAAATCTAGGTATATGACATCTACAGTTTTTTTACTGTCTAAGGAGGAAGTCCATAATTTCACACACTGAAGAAGGTTGGACACTGTTAAACGACCCAGTAGGATCTCAGGCTTATTTGGCGGTTATTTTTTGGATTAAATTTGTCTCCTTTTTTAAAGAAATGTTGTCGGAATATTAAGAGTAAGATAGAAACATTCGCACGACGATGATACGCGACGATGACACGCGTCAATGTTCGCCCCGTCAAGAAAATGTTCCTTAAGAACGTAAAGATTCTCGAACTATGATGATTCACTCTATCAAAAGCCATTTTAAAGGCGATATATAGTGCGTCTACTTTCTGTGCCGAATCAAAAGATGTCGAAAGGATTAAGTTATTGTAGACCACAAAATTGGTTTGACATGATTATTCTTTTTAAAAACGCGCTGAGCATCAGATACCAGGTTGAAGATGAGAGAAAAGAATGTATCATTAACAAAAAATCCAAACACTGTTGATATAGAGCACAAATCGGATATTGGACGATAGTTGGCGACATTATTACGATCACCACTCTTAAACATTGGCGTAACTACAGCCAATTTTCACTTACATGTGAAAAAGCCAGATTTAGTTGAAATGTTCATATATAACTTACGATTCAGTTAAGGTGGGACTACAGTTCATTAAGATCTTAGGAATTTTATCTGGACCAACGTCCTTGCCAAGTCGATAAGTTTCTTGAATAGGGTTGCTGCTAATTTCAATGCTACACAGGTTTACGTTAGTAAGGAAGATCCTTTGAGTTTCAAGATATAAATTTTATTTACCTAGAGAAAAAACTGACTAAAAAAGTCTGCAAATAAATTTGCACTCTCACTAGCACCTACAGACCTTTCGCCATTGTAGAATATTCGCTTGGGACATGCCGAAATACGTCGTCTAGGCTTTAGGTAGTTTCGAAACGATTTTATATTTTGCAAAATTAGTTGCTAAAAGAATTAAAGACAAACATTATAATTTTGTATGGCTAGCTTGGATCTACTGTCTGTATCAGCTTTCAAGGCTAGAGGGCGCATCTTTTCTATGCTTACTCTAGATTCTATTTTTGTTTTTGACAATCTCGACTGTTTTGTGTGAAAAATATGAAGGAAATCTTATGGAAAGTGTTATTCTTCTCCAGAATATTTTTATTGCACTTTAAAGCGCAGAATATAGAAAGCCCATTACAGGCAAAATACTTCAAAATCAATATTTTCAAAGTGATTTGTCTGTTCATAGCTAATATTATTAAAATTTAGATAATAGGATTTAATTATTCTGAATGATGGTAACAATGCAAGCAACGTACTAAAGAATCTAAAGGTAAACAAAAATGCATGATTATCAGCAGAGGTAACTTCTGAAACGTTTCATTGAGCATTAAAAGCGAAAACAGAGCGAGTAATACGATTTAAATATTTGGCACATTAAACCCAGAAATGGAGATTAAGATTAAATGCAGGTTTAAGCAAGTCAAGACTACTTTTCTCAAATTAAAAATTTCGTACCAATCGCAGTATCAATTTTGATCTTGGATATAGAATGGTCAGGTGTTGTCTGGTTGGTCCCACTTTGAGGCATTGAGGCGTGGAGACTTAAAGCCTCATCAATAAGGCTGGCCACTTTTGGTCTGTCACCAGAGACGTCGATGCCGGAAATAAGTACGTGCGTATACGGTATTTGACAAAAATAATTTAGTTCATGGGCGTTGCCCTGATTGTGTGAAATAATAAAAAACGTTTAAGTGCGAGTTCGACCCGCGCATAGAGGGTTCCGTACCACATACAATATTGTGAATTTCTCACAGAACGCCAAATTCTCAATAACTATGGTAAGGCCAACCCTTAAATTAATAACCAGTGGCGGCGATGGCGAAAATAAGAAAGTGCTTATATGTTATATAACTGATAAGTAAGGCTGCCCACTGCGAGTGGCGTAGCAGTGACACTGTATCGCGAGGAATTCGGCCGTAGCAGCAATTCAGTTCAGCTTGCTATCGTGTGTGGTGTGTACCCTCACGTGTCGATTCTCTTTTTCTATCGCGTCGCTGTGAATTTGATAGTTCCTAATACGCCGAAAGTGTGCAGTAACACGCGACTGTTTGCGCACAGTATTAGAATGGGAATTTCCTGATTTAAAATACAATGAGTCATCCGATCACGCGTATTTTTCCAAGGTCATTCGTTCCCCAAACGCGTATTTTTCCAAGGTCGTCCGCTCCCCAGGCGCGCATTTCCCCCAAGGTCGTCCGCTCCACAGACTCGTATTTTCCCCAAGGTCGCCCGCTGGAGATGTAAAATGCGTGTCTGGAGAGACGCATTTTCCTAAAGTCGTCCGCTCCCCAGGCGCGCATATTTCCTAGCCCGTCCATTCCCTAGACGAGTATTTTTTCCAAGGTCGTTCGCTCCTCAGGCGCGTAGCACTCACGGAACAGCTTTAGAGACATACCCCATCGCCGCCTCTGGTTATTTATTCAAGGGTTAGCATTACCTTAGTTATTGAGAATTTTGCGTTCTGTGAGAAATTCACAATATTGTATGTGGTACGGAACCCTCTATGCGTGAGTCGAACTCGAACTTGACTTTAAATTTTTTTTATTTCACACGATTGCCATGAATTAAATTATTTTTGTCGAATACCGTATACGTACGTACTTATTTTCGGCTTCGACGCCTCTGGTGGCAGACCAAACTGGCCAGCCTTACTTATCAATTAATAAGCTCGGAGCTTTTGGGATGTGGACCTTGCATCGTTTACAAAGAATATCATGGATTGAGAAAAACAAAAATGAGGAAGTAATTAGGACACCGATCACTCCGACAATATTAAAAGACGAAAAATCGCCTACCTTGGACACATACTACGTGGAAAACGTTACAGTTTACGCATGGGAATTCTACTTTATTTCCGTAAACTAATTAATTCATCACAAATATGATCAAATTGTATTATACATGTCCGTAAGAAAACTAAACTCCACCATCAAACGCCCTGGTTCTCCAAGGCACGTGATAAATATAGGTTCACAAAAGGTTTCTAAAATCCTATACCCGAAAATCGTCGAATTTTCGTCGAGGCAAGGAACCAGTATAATCAAACTATTTCGGAGTCTAAAAATGCTTCTAACAACCGCATAAAAGATAAAGTGCTGTCTTATTCCAACGGCAGTAAATCTTTCTGGTCACTTGCCAAAAATATTAGCCAAAATTTCTGTAGAAGCTCTTTTCCTCCCCCAACGAAATGATCTCCAACTCTAAAGCGAAAACTGAACTGTTTGCCAAACAATTCGCTGCCAATTCCACCCTTACTCATCCTATCAATTTCCCTCGTCCAACCGTTACCCTACAAAATGCCCGAAATAATATTTCAGGTCAAGCAAGATCAAAAAATTCTTCTATCACCTGACACACCAAAAAATCCCACGGTCTGAACGGCATACCAGCAATCATTGTAGAAAATGCGCTCCAGAACTTGCACCAGTCTTAACTCATGGTCCACAACTTGCACCAATCTTAACTCATCTTTTCCAAACCTCCTATGACAAGGGTGTCTTTCTAGACAGCTAGAAGACTGCTTGTATACAGTATGTCCCCAAAAAAGGTTCCAAGTCCCTTCCATCTAATTATAGGACTATCTTTCTTCTATCTGTTGTCTACGAAGTTATGGAGAAAATCATAACCTTGCAAATTCTAAAATATTTAGAAAAACACAAACTCATCCACGGCAGAGAGTATAGATTTCGTCCCCAAAGATCCTCAGCTGATCTCCTTACCTTTGTCACACACACCTGAAACAAGTCTCTTGAATTCATGGCGAATCCCAGATTGCTGCTATTGATTTTTTTTTTTTTTTTCTTTTCCCTTGGGCTCCGTCCGAGACCGGAAGCACTGCGGCCACTAGAGGCCTATTGTGCCTACCCAATAACTTTTGTTACACCCACTCTGTTATCCCAGTTTCCTGCACAAGCCTGTACAGGTCCACAAGGGAGCGGGTGATCAATTCCTCCGGTTCTAACTTTGGTTGCCCGGCTGCTATTGATAGTTGCAAGGCCTTTGACCAAGTATGGCATGCTGCACTCCTCAACAAATTACATCCTTATGGTCTTCTCCCAAACTATGTACTTGGATTAGTGGACGGTCACCTTACACCCGGTCATCAACTTACATCCTATCAATGCTGAAGTACAACAAGGTTCAGTCCTGGTACCAACCCTATACCAATATTCCAATACGTGAAATCTCATATTAATAGATTGCATTTCCGTTCTCTTTAGACGCCCAAGGTACGTTAGTGCTTAGGCTTGAACTCGACGTGGGCTGTCCAAGATAAAAAAAATCGCATCCATATCTTATGTATACACTTTATTTTATGCACGTTAAAAACAAAAGTAAACATCGATTTCATGTGTCGAAGTTGCCGCTTTTCATATCCTACGCTGCTAACTTGCTCGTTTCCAACATTCAAGGCCATCATACCAAAGATCGAAGAGAATAAAGGAAAACTACAGGCAATGGGAACGAAAATCCACTCGTTGGCTCCGTCCTGTATGTTGCTATTGTATCAAGACCGCGTATTGCGTATCGTTCGAGGTGAACTAGTCTTTTACAAACTGAGGAACTAATTCATTTAGTTCCCAACAGAAAATAGTTCACTTAAAGTAGTTATTTCGCGAACTACACATCTCTACTACAGTTTTCAGAAACTTCTATTGCAAGGGAAAACAAAAGGAAACTTCACATTCGACCAACAAAACATTAACTTTTTATAGTTCATAAAAAATCGATTTTAAGGACTGGTCATTACCATGAATGGTACTTGTTCTAGAATATTTATTTATATATAATCTTCTGACAGCCCACGAAGATCGAAGTCTAAGTACCATGTATCGTGGGTGTACTGGGGAAATCCGACTCACACATCCAGAGCTGGAAACATCCGTAAGGATTTCACCAGCCCTTTAAGAGGATGTGTGGGGTGGTGCCACGTCGGCCGAAGAAGAATTTCTCTACCACCTTCAACCTTCCTTTATACACTATGGTAGTTAGGTTAAGTATATAATCTCGCTTTCAGGGGGCCAGTGCTCACTTAAGAGTATTAAATCAGGATAATTAATAAATAAATCATAATAATTAATAAATAATTGGAAGGTGGTAAAGGAACTGGAATTCTTCCTCGACCGAGGTGGTACCATCCCACACATCCTCTTAAAAAGACTGGTGAAATCCCTACGGATGTTTCGAACTCTGGATGTGAAAGTCGGATTTCCCCAGTACACCCAGGGTACATAATACTTAGACTTCGGTCTTCGTAGGCTGACAGAAGATAAAAAAAAATCAACAAAAAGTAGTTAATCAATCTTGTTTCTAACACTCTGAACATTTAAGTGCATGATCCTAATAGTCACACCGCTGCCATGTCTAAAAATTACTTTTTCCAGTCCCTGATGAAATTGATTCATTGACTGCTACTGCTAGTAGCATATTACCGTCGTAATTACACACACTTATATAAGCACGGGATTTAAACAAATTGTTTTAGTGCAAATAAACTAAAAACTGATACATTTTTTGCGTTGAATGATGGTTCTACATACCACGGTCTTACCGAAAAATGCATAAACTGTCATGAAATAGAAACGTGATCTTTTTATAATCACTACGAATCGAAGAACATATTGAATCATTATTAATAAAAACAAAATTATTTAACATGACGCCAAGCGACAAATGTTTCATATCTCTGGCGTAATTTTCATCATACACAAAGCTTCTGCCATCTACCTTAGACCTTTACACTTTATAGGCTAAAAATAGAGTAGTAATTTTTTCGAGTTTGGCTTTTAAGTTGAAGCTGAAGAATGCTTAATTGTAAGTTTGACCAATTTTTCCTCGTAAATGTTTGAAATGACTGCAATTTTAGCTGTTAATTCATTTATAATGAAAAATAATACACGATATCTGAGGACATCGACACAACAGCATACAATGTTGCAGCACAAAGGCAAGCAAAAAGGTTTATAACATTTCGGCTTGAAAAGCCAAGGAGCTTTTTGACCTAAATAAACATGACTTTAAGACTTGTTACAGGTATTCTTCAACCTGCATTGCCCCCTGAGATAGCATCTCAAGAACAGTTGTCGGTACTGCAGTGATGCTAAGCCAACAGCAGAACAACTACGGTGTGGACATACGGCATATCTATGCAAAAAGCTGGTACTGGGAGAGGTCACTCTAATGCCCAAAAAGTGCCCCCAGGAATACAATAAATTTCGTGAAAAGTTAAGGAAATCTGCAGTGGCACTCTGTATGAATTAGCGATAGCGATCGGGCTCTCTTTGCAAATTCTGACTTTGTATCACCATTCGGTATGTTTCGAAGAGAGCCCGATCGCTATTTTTCATACAGAGTGCCACTGCTGGGCAACTTTTCCATTAGAGTCATACACAAAGGATCTAGGGCGTGTTCCATTTCCAACTTCACCGCTGCAACCAGTCTAAGGAGTCGGTTTTCTGGTAAATAAATGTCATGTATGTCATGTTCTTGTTGCGTTAAGGTCAAAACAGAAGGAAACAATAATTATTTCTTAATAGGGTTGAATTAAAAACGGTCAAAATTAAAAGTCATAATGTGATGTTTAATCTAGTGTTGGGCGTATCTGAATTAAAGATAATCGAAAATCCGGTTATGCAAATAATCGCCGTCATCCGATTATTTTATTCCAGCATTCGAATGAAAAATAACCTGATGAAAAAGCGATTCGTTAGGACCTGTGAGCAACGATACATGCAGGGACGAAAATAATATACATTCCAGTTCATGATCGGTGTTTCGCGTCACATCACTCGCATCGTCTTAAGAACCTACGACCTTGCCCTACCAACCGCACTGCGATAATTTCATATAATCTAAGTAGTTATTCGAATGATCATTCGAATGATAATCCGATTTTTAATATCATTCAAATACGAAAGACCCAATTATTAAAAACATGTGATTTTGCCCAACACTAGTTGAATCATACTAATTATAATAAAATTGCAAAGTAGAATGAATTTCAACTTACCCATGTCCTTTCTTTTACGAACTAATACTCTAGCTAGACTCATGTCTTTCGCAAGGGTAAACCATTAACAAAAGGGGATAAATAAAAATGTATAATCACAAACAAACTTGTGAGCTTGGGTTATAATTTGTTCAATACCAAAGCCGTCCCGTATTAAACCGGATGATCCAGGAACCACTATGTTATCACAGTTTATCAGTCCGGTTAACTAGATTTGAAAAGGGAACACGCCTCTAGATAGGTAGAAGTGTAATAATACGTAAATGATTCCTTTTAACATCTACAATCTATAAGGTTGTAGGTTTTAAAAGATTGATACCGGTTTCGAAGTTAATTAAATCTTTTGTTAATGCCGTCTATATCCAAGTGCTGGTGAGATTCCTCTTAGTACTTAGTAATCAAATTTTTGAAAGGGCTCGCAGAATTATTGACCTGTCTAGTTGTGATTTATTTAGCTTTTAAAATTGGTTAGAAACACAAATTTTCTAACTTATGTTACTATAAAATAAATATTATACCTACTACCTAAGTCCATCTAAAGATGACCTTATAAAATATTATACCAAACACAAAGGCATAATAGGCTAAAACATCAAAATCAGAAGATAAACACAAAACGTAACCACTACGCTTACGCGAGTAGACGGTAAGAAAAGGGAACATATCGTCAGTCTCCGCACATTCTGGTGTATCTAGCATTTTACAAATTTTACTGGAGAGCAAAAAAAAATTGAAAACCAACACCGATCAGGGAATCATATTTTGAATAGTTCTTTACTTATATTGGTGTATCTTTTTATAAAAATTGCAAAAAGGTTAATCTACAATTCTATATACGCCTCTATGTTTGGAGACGACAATCCTCACAGCCCGCCTCCATAGTCACCGACTACGTTAACCACGTAAGGACGTTAACCGAACTTATTATAAATCTCTCTCGACCAATCACTCCTCAATCCCCGCATCCTCCAACTGGCAGGACTGTTCCTTCTTCCCCGGGGACCATACATTATATATTGTCAACGTTCTCGCGTATTCCCTTGAAGAAACCGGGTCACGAGGACCTACCTTTTCGGAACATATGTCGCTTAGTCGACAAACGAACGAAAAGTAGTTTTTTTCATGTTCTATATTGTAAAAAATAATCGCTCTACAATTTTCGGAAGTTTGGCGCATGTACATTAACTGGATCTTTGTGGTTGTGTTAACAAATTTCTAACTTGTGCGTTGAGACCAAACGAGGCTGATAAGAAATTTTATGGTAACGCAATATTCCCACTAAACTAACGAAAATTTACACCACAGTTAAGGATGGTTACTTGCGTAAAAATGCTTCATATTACCAGATCAATGGCACACAGTCAGCGTGTTTCCGCGTGCGCCAGGTAATCAAACGGTAACATTTGTAACCGCACCGTTTTCGCGACCTCAGTGGTTATAGGGGAAGATGTAATGACGTAAGAACATGACGTCACTATTTCTAAAAGCGGTGTTTTTTTTAATTTACCTAGCTCTAAATACCAAAACATAAAAACTACTGTATAGGAACGAAAATATTTATTATAACTGATATTAGTTAAAACCAAATCAAAACATTACTATTTAGGATTAGGATTTGCCAGTTTTATATTTATCTGATGATGTACTTATGAAATTCTGCACATGATAATTTAAAGTTATAGTAGCATTGCAGAATGGCCTCATAAATGATTTGTTTCTTCTGACCGCTGGATGGACTTTAAGGAAAAAATTCTTTCGCAATTTGCATTGTGCCCAGGGATTGCGAATCGGTATTCGCACATTTTAAGTAACCCCGATTTCTGATCTAAAATTTCTGTGCTTTTTAAGAAATTTAACCATCTTCCTCCAATCGAACTGCTTTTCCACTCTCAAAGAATGTTTTTCTTTTATAAAATTAAAGGTATAGAAACCTTCGGAAACAGTAACCTCCTAAAATTCTAAAACTGTACGATTTAAGATATAACTGTTTCTTCCAACTTTTCCCATTCTGGGATTTCGGACAGCGACATCCAATCGAAAACGTTGAATTTTGAAATGACTGTAATGACATTAATTGTAACCGCTAGACGTCAAGTAAACTGGTCTCCAAAGAATACCGACGCGACGCTATGCACAAATTCGCAAGATAGAGGTCTACTGCACCACGCTATTGTGGCGCGTTATACGCAAAAACTTTCTTTTTAGAAACCTTTCGAAATCACGTTTGTTGGTGCGTGTGCCTTTTAAAATTTAATATAAAAACGTTGCTAACGTCGATCGGGACTTTTGATACCTTTGTCGGTACGTCGGGACATGAACTCCAATAACGGTGACAGTCCCGACATATCGGGACGGTTGGCAACCCTACGCATAGGATTGCAAATGGTTGACAATTTAATTCATTTGTATTTTTGTTGCTGTGCAAATTTTGTGATTTTTTCTCGTTTGTAATGGTGACTAACCTAGTTGAAATAATATTAAATGACCGGGGAAATGACTACACAGTATTGGTAGATATCAATACCGCCAATACTTTCTTGAATGATAAGTATAAAAAATTAAAAATGGTTAGAAATTTAGGAGCTATTAATGGCCGTTGCCACTAAGCTAAAGTAAACAATTATGTATTATTCACATGTAGTAAAAGTATTTTATTTCAAAAAAATTAGGTATTTGCTACCGCATTTATTTTCGCGAGAAGAAAACGGGAGTAAATTGTGCCAATCCAAAAATTATGTAGGTGGAGATGTATTCGTTTGGTAACTCTATGCAAATTAACGGTGATCATCGGTAACACGCGGAAACACGCAGAGTCACTTGTCGGTAGTGATGTGTAGTTCGCGAACGAACTATTTAAAAGAACCGTTCTTTAAAGCGAACTAGACGAACTAGTTCTCAAGTTCATATAGAACTAGTTCGCAGCGAACTATTAAGTAAACCGACCTGTGACGGTGAGACGTCGTCGTTCGATAAACGCGAGGCGAGGGTTGCGAGAAACCTGAACTACAAGGAAGAAGTCATATTAAAAATCTTCCTAGTTCGCGAACTATGAAGTAAAGAGAGAACTATTAGGCTAATGAGAACTATTAAGTAAATCGGATGCGCGGCCTTTCAATCACTGCTCTGATTGCAATTGTCGCTGTCGAAACTGCTGAACTACAAGTTTATAAGCGGTATAACGACGGATGGATAAAACAAGGAAACGATGTGTTTGTATTTTTCTTCAGTATGTAGATAGTTTACGAACTCAGACTGGATAAACGACAAATGAAAAAGATTGTTTGATCACGTGATCACCGATTAATCCGTTTGCTCGACGATTAGCCGAACGGTTGGCTGTCAAAATTAAAAGAGGTTATGTTCCTTGGATGCTGATTACACAGCTCCACAAAAAAAAATTCGATAAATTACCCCTGGAATGTGACTATATCTACCATGTTTTTGGGGTCGCTGAATCCAAATTCGGGGTCCATTTAACCCCATCACGTCAGGATTTTTCATAACCTCAAAAAAAACCGAATCCTCAAAAAATCCTCTATCCATTGATCACTTAATCCCAATATCCCCATAACCTCTATATTAATTCATCCCTTAAACTCTTAATTCCTGAAACCCATAACCCCCAAAACCCATAAACCCCATAATCCCAAAACCGATAAAACCCAAAACCAATAAACCCCAAAACCCATGAACCCCAAAACCCATAAACCCACGAACCCCAAACCCATGAACCCCAAAATCCATGAACCCCAAAACCCATGAACCCCAAAATTCATTAACCCTAAAACCCATGAACTGCAAAACCCAAGAACCCATGAACCCCAAAACCCATAAACCCATGAACCTCAAAATCCATGAACCCAAAACCCATTAACCTCAAAATCCACGAACCCCAAAACCCATTAACTGCAAAACCCATGAACCCCAAAACCCATTAACCCCAAAACCCATAAACCCCGAAACCCATAAACCCCTGAATCCCATAAACCTCAAAACTCTATAACCCCGAAACCCCATAACCCGGCAAGATAGAAACTTATATGCGCGTTGAAACAGAGTATGTTTGATCCGTATAATATGCTTCTTAAGACTTAAACACACATTTTTCAATAACTCTATAAATACAAAACCCCATAATGGGTTTATAGGTTTCGGGGGTTATGTGTTTCAGGAATTAAGAGTTTAAGGGATGAAGGAATAAAGAGGTTATGGGGTTATTGGGATTAAGTGATCAATGGATAGAGGATTTTTTGAGGATTCGGGTTTTTCTTTTGAGGTTATGAAAAATCCTGACGTGATAGGGTTAAATGGACCCCGAATTTGGATTCAGCGACCCCAAAAACATATAGTAGATATAGTCATACTTATTCCAGGGGTAATTTATCGAATTTTTTTGTGGAGCTGTGTTATTAATGAATATATTCAAGTTCAAAAAACCGTGTTCCAAATGCAAAATTATACATTTCTGCCAATTTTCCATGTTTAATCACAAAAATACCCACGGAATATATAAAGGATCAGTATTTTTCTTTCTGACCTAAACTAACATAATACAACCCTTATTCAAAAATCTCGTTGAAAAAAAACATAAAAACACCATCACAACAGCTCACTATATCAATGCAGCTCACACAACTGCAAGAGCAGCCATATTGGAACGACATTCATCGAAATGCTCGGTCAAAATTCTCCGACGAAAACGACGATCCTCCAATGCCTTCGAGCGATCAACGCCGAACGCTAATCCACTGTCATCTTTTTCCTCGATTGGGTCAAATCGAACGCGTAAGTCATCTGCAGCCGAACTCTATAACAAAAAAAGCGATAACGATTTCGATCGATTTCTAATTTTGTACTCTGTAGATTGATTCGGCTATCATCGGTAGAGTCGTGACACAGTCGAACAGAATTGCGAGAGAGACGCTTCATTTATTATATAGAGATGGCAATCCTCTCCTTATACCTATCTCTATCGCTTTCTTCAAAACTTACAGAGTTCGGGTCCTGAAGGTAAAAAGAGGAAAACGACGAACCTGCCGAACACAACGTTAGTTTCTAGATTGGCGTCATTTATTTTCTTTTTCGTCTATCATACAGGGCAAGCTTATTTTGTGATAAATTGGTATTGACTGGCATTTGTAAATAACAATTTTTGTACCGTTTTTTATTACTAAGTAGGGGTTTTGTTTTTAAATGGGGTATTCCATAATACATATAATTAAAGACGAGTTATTTTTCCTCGCAGGATCTACCTGTCTGTTTGAATACTTAGAGTAGTCCGTTCGCGAACTAGTTCTTTGAACTAGTTCGCCACTGAGAACTAGTTCGCGCGAACTATCTTTAAAAAGAACTGTTAAGCGCATCACTACTTGTCGGTCTGTCATCTGTCCAAAAAGAAGTCTCCGATTTAATCCAAGGTCAATTTTATGTGAATCTATGTCTTGCTAATTCTGTTTGTAAAATTATCGGCATTCGACATTAACTCACTTGTGGCAGCCATCTTGTCAGAATTGGGAAATAGCTACCCAAAATTGTATCTAATCCTGATTAAAAAAAGTATTAACAACTATTACCCTAGGTTTTACGAATTATTAAATTCAGAAAATAACAAGATAAAAAATATTATCCAACAATAATTACGTTAATAAATGGTCTACTTAAATCTTCAACCTTCCACCTGGACATAAATCTTTGAACTTATGATTATGATATTATGATATAAAGGCTAAAAAGATAAAATTTATAGGCTAACCAAATAATTTGTACACATCCTTAGCCTATAAGCAAAGTGAAATTATTGAAATACTTACCACCAAAACTACAATCACTACTATAAACTTCTGTGTACTGTGTAGGATGCCACATATCTCAAAAAGAAAAATAAACGAAGCAATCAGCTGATAAAACAGTATAGCGATGTTGCCAAGCTATGCAGAACCAGCAGAACATAATTAGTAGTATTCTTTTCACAACGAAGACGAGGTCCAGACCAGGTCCGGTGCGTGACCCACGTGTTTCTTTCATTTAATGTCTGTTGCGAAGACACGCGTATCACGCCTTGGGCCTGTTCCGGAGCTCGTCTTCGCTGTGAAATGAATACACCTATTATGGCCTGGAAAATTTCTAATTTTTAAGAAAACAGGGATGCCTGTGCCAAAAAAGAATAAAATAACGGCATGGTAAATTAAAGGAAAAATCAAATGTAACTTTATGAGAAGTTTGCATTTTCAAAAATACAATTTACATGAGTTTTTATTTATTACGCATACTCTGGCTGCCTGGCACTGGCAGTTGCCTATGCGGTTTCAATGAAACTTCCTCTTCCTGTAGTTTGCTTAGTATTATCCAAATCCTAAATTCTAAAAGTCCATTATTGGTTTTGTGGAAAAATAAACAAACCAGTAAACAAACAGCTGTAGTCAATCAAACCCTTTTATTTTCTTTGCTGTAGTCTATAGTTTGAAGTGAAGATCGTGAAGATACTGTTTGATTTGAGTAATCCATGGTTTGAGTTTGAGTGTATTTTTCCCTTTTTATTTTCTTTGATTTTTCCGTTTTGTAATGCTTTTTTGTGTTCTATGGTTCTATGACGTTTGGTTCTATTATAATTATTAGAAGAAAATGATTAAAGAACTCAGGGTTATTTTAAATCGAATAACTACTATTGGGCAGTGCCAAGAAGAAACTGATATAAATAATGATGAAGTTCTTGTGATGAATTACGATGACGTCGAAGATACTGCAGAAATTGGCAATTTTACAATGGGAGAATGTGAAGAAAAAAAAATCTGTGTCACTGTTGGACGTAAATATAAATTTGAATATTAGGACTAGAGCCCAGAATACCTAGATAAGGTATTCTGGGACTAGAGTATGAAACAACTCGATCGTCGACTTGACAATATTTATTTAATACTTAATACATGATATTACAAAAGAGGTTGAACTCGATTATCGAATAGTTTTGTACGCCGAGAGTTTGTTTTAAATTTAAGTAGGTAAATTTAACCCACAGTTTAATCTGGGGTTTTTGTCTTCTGTTTTTTGGGTTTATTGAAAAGCTTGCCCTAAATGAAACAGACTGACGCAAAAAAAAATTATGGAATCAAGCACTTTATGGCAAAAAATTTTTAACTTAATATTGTACTTAAATCTTGGCAATATATTTTTCTTTTTCTGTGGTTATAAATAAATGGTTCGTGTCAGGGTAATTATTTAGATTAACGTAAACAGTGAAATTTTTTTAAACTTTTAGGTTAGCTTTTTCAATGAATTTCTTTAAATTTGTTGGGTGAGCAAAAAGGTGGTCAGGTTTGCTCAGTTTTGATTGATATAGATATATGTATCTATATCAATCAAAACTGAGCAAACCTGACCACCTTTTTGCTCACCCAACAAATTTAAAGAAATTCATTGAAAAAGCCGAGGGGCGGCTCACTCCCTTAAATCTGTGTACATACTATTGTTAAATCACATTAAATCATTTTAAATCTTTCTTAAATCGTTAGATTTTTTGATTTTTTAAAATCACTTACATCAATTTAAATGGCTTTAAATCATTTGAAATTAAGTTAAATCACTTTATATCATGTAAAATCGATTTAAATCACCATAAATCATCAATAAATCACAAAAATCACCTAACATTCGTTAAATCATCATCCCAATTTGGCATCACCTACAGTGCTGGGCAGCGCGTTACAGCAATTAAATCATGTTAAATCAGATTAAATCAATACTGATTTAAAATCTGTGTACACTTTTTTTGGGAGTTAGCCGCCCCTCGGAAAAAGCTAACCTAAAAGTTTAAAAAAATTTCACTGTTTACGTTAATCTAAATAATTACCCTGACACGAACCATTTATTTATAACCACAGAAAAAGAAAAATATATTGCCAAAAAGGTGGTCAGGTTTGCTCAGTTTTGATTGATATAGATATATGTATCTATATCAATCAAAACTGAGCAAACCTGACCACCTTTTTGCTCAGGTTGGGTGAGCACAAAAAAAATTTTTTTTACGAGACCGCCAAAAACTGACTTCGGATTCGTGTTCTACGACCCAAAATTAGGGTCTGTGCAAAATTTCATGAAAAAATTCGCTGTTTACGTTAATCTAAATAATTACCCGTGTCAGATATAAGACCCAATGATTTTTACAACTTTTTGGGTTTATTGTAAAGCTTACCTTATCGTTGGGTCTTATAAGTATCTGACAAGACCCAAATCTGGTATAAGTACATCAAATTCCTCAATTATTCTGCCGTACTAAGCGCAAAGGCGGCGGCAACTACGCTTTTAGGGGAAATTGGACTACAGTCGCAAAGTGAAGCTATGGCATAATATTATGTCTATTGTACGAGTTTTAAATGGGTTTCTTGCTGGCAAATAGTTATTTTCTTGTACTATTTTTAATGGTATCTACAAAATTTGAACAAAATCCTAAGACTCTGAAACGTAAAAAGGCTAGTAGATATACTAGAGAGTTGCAATGTCAGTTTTGCCCTCCATGCTTAGCTTAATAGGTATTTCTATTATATTACTAGCTTACAGCTAAAGTTACCTGTGCGCTGATCCATCTATAATATTTAATTAGCTGTCTAGGTTTCGAATATAAATAACTGTTGCAAATATTCGCAAGCCCTTATCTGAGAATCACTAAAAAATACTTGGGACTGGTTTGACTTAAGATCTTATAGTTGCTAGTTGAGCATGTTTTGACAAGTTTTATCCTGTCATTGTTAACCCTTTTTTGCACAAACTCATTGAAAATTTCATTGGTGCACAGGTGAGACCTATCAGGATCAAATTGTCTGTCTAAGAGATAGCGTATATTTTTTTCTTCGACAAGGTATATGGATGCATTATTACGAAGAATGTTCTATCCCCACTATAACGATCGTAAATTCCGGCGGAAAGCCGCCTGGAAGATGAAAGTCAGTGTGACCGTTGAAAGTTGTAAAATTTTCAAGTTCAAAAATTTATAGGTAGTATTAAATGATGCCCTTATGCCTCCTGTAAACCGGCGGAAACCGCACTGGAAGAGAAGTGACTGGAGGAAAGCTTTAACCTTGGAAAAAATTCAGAAAAGCTTATAGCATAGGGTATAATGTATCTGCTGATTTGTATTTACATTTTTTATCATTGTTTAAAATGATATGTATTATAGGCTTATCGAAAAATCAATAAAAATGGCATTTAATACGTAACTCATCCAATGAAATATCCCTGCACTTAAAGTAGACAGTTCCTAAAATCTTATTCATTCATATTTGAAGCTTAAATCGGTCCAGGAGCCTTTCAATCTTGCAACAACAGCTGACATTTTTGCGAAATTTTGACACATATTTTAATAATTTCGACGTAAATAAACTGTCTTTGTTTTCATGGCAATGGTCGAAAATTTAAATGTTTCAGATTTTGCATTTCCCCGATGCAAATAAACCTGTTTATTTATAACTTAAACGAAAAAATAAGCCATTTAAATTAGTGGGAGGTATTCTTAGATAATTAACGGATAAAATAAACTCAAAAGAATCACTCAATAGGAAAAATGGTGAAGAATATTGTTGGTTAAAAATAGGATTTGTTGGAAAAAATCAAGAAAATTCAGTTTTTACCCCTTAAATACACTCCTGAATGACCCATTCCATATTCATTTTAAAGTATGATTATCCCTCGGATTATCCCTCTATAAGATAGCATGGAAAAATTGGAAAAAATGGATAGGAAAAAATACGGAGTGATTTAAAGGTACCGATTTCGGCGGACGTGTAAGCTTTATACGTTATAAGCTTTTCCGAATTTTTCGTGCTCCTGAATTACCCATTCTGTATTCATTTTAAAGTATGATTATCCCTCTATAATAAGGTAGTGTTGAAAAATTAGAACAAAATTAGATGGGATATCTTTAGTACAAAACATGTTAGAATTTAACAAGATAAACGAACTTTCCTTGATATATTGGACAAACAACATATTAAAAATTACAGACTACAAATCCAGTCGTGATGTGTCACATTTCAGGAAATCTTCTACTGTGTAGAAGGCTTCCCCCACTAGGAACCTCCTTACTCGATCATTGAATTTTTTAATTAAAAGCAATCTTATTGCCATGAGAATGTTCTCAAGCGAATATTTCTGGAGAATGGTAAAATACCGAGAATATTACCCAGCCTAAATTCTCAAGAATTTATGATTTTAGAAAAAGATATAAATTACTGGAAAATTACCGAAAATATTTCCGAGAACTAAAGTTCTCTCGGGAAAATTCTCGGAGAATTTATGAGAATTTACGGAAATTTAAGGAAATTTATTTTAATTCCGCTATTGTATCATAGATGGAGCTTAGAGCATCGTTATCTTTATTTCTTTCTGTGCTTTTTAAACAAGTTGTTTAAAATTATTTTAAAAACTACTTTTGGTAAAAAAATATGTTATTTCAATTTATGCATTCAAAACAAAATTTTAGTTTAGGGGATAATTAGGTATTTACAGTATCTTAGTTCTGTTAAGTATCTTGGTCTATACATTGATGAGGTCCTTGGTTGCGACAAACGTGGAGATTTAAAAAAAAATAAACTGTATGCACCAGTAGCTATTTTGAGGCGACTTTCCTACATTGTTCCCAAGCAATTGCTAAGATCAATTTATTATTCTCTTGGTCACTGCCATATCCAATATTTAACAGCTGTTTGGTTTCCAACAGCTCAATATATTATAAAACCAATAAAAACTTTACAAAATAGAGCTATAAAAAATATCTATAACCTGCCTTTAAGATACAGACCAATCTACTTTATCAAAAGTATCAAATTGTGTCCCTGAAAATATTTATAATTACCAAATTTCCACTTCTATACATCACGTTAATGGTTAAATGACATTCTAATATGGCTTTTACCTCTCATAATACTGTGCATAACTGCAATACTCGTTCACAACATAATGTTGATGTACTAAGACCATCAACGAGGTACAGCCAAGGTAGCATTTATCATAAAGGGGTAAGAATGCACAACAGTATCCCTGTAGATTATAGAAACCTTGGACACGGTAGGTAGTAGAGGATCTTTTCCTCGACCGAGGAGGTACCACCCCGCGCAACCACTTAAAGAGCTGGTGAAATCTTAGAGGATGTTTCCAGCCCTAGGTGCGTGAGTCGGTTTTTTCTTTTCCTTTCCTCTCAGACCGTCATTCTTTCTCTTCCCTTTTGTGTTCCTTCTCTCTTCTAACTATCCACCTCTTCAAAAAAAAACAAACAAATGCGAAAATGATGATGGCGCTCCCAGGGGTAAAAAACATCCCTCCGTTCGGATCTCCGGGCGAGGGGTGCTCATGGTGGCCCACCATCGAAGAATTCCAAGAGCATAGTAACCTATGCCAACATCTGCGGGCTTAATTCCAATTTGGACTCTGTCCACCACTATCTCCAATCATGCAAACCCCACATTCTTTTTCTGACCGAAACCCAAATCAGCTCCAAATCCTCAACCAATCATCTCCTGTTTCCAGGCTATGAACTTCTGTCATCTTTTCATCTTCATGGTGGGGTATGTGCCTACGTTCGCAGCAGTCTCTTTCTTGCACCAGACTTCCGAACCTGGAATCAGGTGAGCCCGATATTCTCTGGCTAAAACTCGCCCTTAAATCTTCTACTAAATTTATCTGTTGCATCTATCGCTCCCTATCAGACAAATCCTACAATGAGTTCTTTGACTATCTCTCGGCAAAAATCGACCATCTCATCTTCGAATTTCCCTCCGCTGAAGTTATCGTCCTAGGCGACTTCAACGTCTATAGCAAGGAATGGTTAGGATCCTCAAAAACTGACCCAGAAGGCAGAGCAGCAGAAGACTTCGCAATCAGCAACTCGCTCACCAATGAGATCAGAGAACCAACATACTTTCCCCGCGTTTCTACCCATAATGTAAATCCACTAGATATTTTTCTTACCACCCATCCTGAGCCTTACTTAACATCTATATGCCCTCCCCTTGGTCGTTCAGATCATGGCGTCGTCAGATCATTACCGTCTCTTGTCTCATACATCCCGAGTTTGCTGAAATCATGCCAGAACGCACGATCTGGCACTACAATTCTGCTGACTGGGATGGTCTTCGAAACTTCTTCTCTGCTTTCCCTTGGAACCCTGTCTGTTTTTCCACTCCCGATCCCTCCGAAATTTGCTCTCATATCACAGACATTATTCAAGCAGGTATTGAAGGTTTCATTCCATATACCCGCAAGAAACCTAAACTCCACCATCAAAAGCCATGGTTCTCCAAGGACTGTGACAAAGCCAGGCTCAAAAAAGCCCAAGCTCACAAAAGGTATCTTCAAAATCCTACACCCGAAATCGTCAAATTTTCACCGAGGCCAGAAATCAATACAACCAAACTATCTAGAGTCCAAAAATGCTTTTAACAACCGCATAAAAGATAAAGTGCTTTCCTATCCCAACGGCGGCAAATCTTTCTGGTCACTTGCCAAAAACAATAGTCAGAACTTCTGTAGAAGCACTTTTCCTCCCCTGACCTCTGACAACGAAGTTATCTCCACCTCTAAAGGGAAAGCAGAACTATTCGCCAAACAATTCGCTGCCAATTCCACCCTGATCCATCCCCCCAATTTCGCTCTTCGAACCGCTAAGTCTGTACCCCACAAAATGCCCGATATAATACTTAAGGCCAAACAAGTTCAAAAAATTCTTCTATCCCTTGACACCAAAAAGTCCTCTGGTCTGGATGGCATACCAGCAATTGTTCTAAAAAAATGCGCTCCAGAACTTGCACCCATCTTAACTCGTCTTTTCCAGATCTCTTATGACAAGGGTATCTTCCCAGATAGCTGGAAGACTGCTCGTGTGCAGCCTGTCCCGAAGAAAGGTTCCAAGTCCCTTCCATCCAATTATAGACCTATCTGTCTTCTCTCCGTTGTCAGCAAAGTTATGGAGAAAGTAATCAACTTGCAAATTCTAAAATATCTAGAAAAACACAAAATCATCCATGACAGACAGTACGGATTTCGTCACCGAAGATCCACAGCTGATCTCCTTAGCTTTGTCACACATAACTGGAACAAGTCTCTTGAATCTCATGGCGAATCTCAGATTGTTGCTCTCGATATTTCCAAGGCATTTGACCAAGTATGGCATGCCGCACTCCTCAACAAACTACCTTCTTAGGGTCTTCCTACCAAACTATGTACCTGGATTGGCAGCTTCCTCTCTAATCGGCGCATATCTGTTGTGATTGACGGTCACTCATCTAACTTCCATCCTATCAATGCTGGTGTCCCCCAAGGTTCAGTCCTGGCACCAACCCTATTTCTTTTAATGACCTACTCTCTTCAACTACCAATCCCATCCACAGTTATGCTGACGATAGTACTCTTCACTCCAATATTCATTTTTCCAGACAAGTTTCGAATCAGGAGTTGGATAATAGACGCAGATCTATGTACCTATCCCTTTCCCAAGATCTTCAATTAATCTTAGACTGGGGTGCCAAGAACCTTGTTCAGTTCAACGCCTCCAAAACCCAGTCTTGCTCCCTCTCACGCAAAAAATCTGGCAACGCTTACCCCATCCACATGAATGGCCGAGCCCTACAAAACAACGAAACCTTCGATCTCGTTGGCGTCGCTTTCAAACATGATCTCAGCTGGCACAAACACATTACTTCAGTAGCCACATCGGCAGCTAAAAAGCTTGGTTTTCTCTTTCGAGCCAGAAAATACTTCTCCCCTTCCAACTCATACACTCTATGTTTCCCAATTAAGACCTAACCTAGAGTACTGCTCCCACATCTGGGGAGCGGCATCACCTTCGACACTTAAGATCCTTGATTCTATCCAAAAGAGAGCCATTCGACTTATCAATGACCCAGCCCTCACGAGAAAACTTCCTTCTCTCGCTCATCGCCCCGCTCGCTGTAGGGGATTTATCCCTTTTCTACCGCTACTTCTACGGATTTTGCTCTGAAGAACTAGCCGATATTGTTCCCCCCTTGAATGTCCCTAACAGAACAACAAGAGGCGCGTTACGTATGCACCCCTTTACTGTCCAGCTACAAAAGCCTAGAACAGACCACTTCTCTCGCTCATTCATACCTAGGGTCTCCAGATTATGGAACAAATTGCCTGCAGATGTTTTCCCTTCCCGTCCCAACCTCCAAAAAAAAAATCTGTAAAAAAATTTAATCAGTTTAAAAGAAAAGTCAGAAGTATCTTTGATTTTATTTTGTTGAATATTCTAAGGTGTATGTTCAGTGGTTCCCCACACTTGACGGACACTTAATAAATGTTTAGTGTAGTATTGTTACAGTATATGTAATATGTATGAACATATGTTGTTAAATGTACAAATTGTGTGACAATGTACAAATTAGTACATAAGCTTGATTATATTTACATATACAGCGTCTGCCCAGATTTGGTTACCAAATGGAAAACTTTTTTATTTTTGATTTTACGAAAAAAAGTTATTCTTGATAAAAAGTTTTGCTTGTTGTAAAAGTAAGATTCGCATTGAAAAAAAAATATGAGGTACAGGGCGTAATGGAAATCAAGAAAAAATATTTAGAAAACTATTTATTACTAACAGATCCTAAAAACAAATTTTAGGTCACAACAGAACCACCGTCATTTTAAATGCGCTTAATAATATTTTTCTTAAACCGGCAAACAGCATGTCTTACATGATCGGCTGGGATTTCTTCACATGCTTCTCGTATCCTGCTTTTTTAAATGAATAAGATTTTTAGGTCCGTATTTGTAAACAATTTCCATAATTCGTTCCCAAAAGAAGAAATCAAGAGGTGTGAGGTCGGGGGACCTAGGCGGCCAATCCGCAAAATTATCATCTTGATTCGAAGTTCGCCCAATTTTGAATTGAAGTTAAGCCGGGCTCATACTTCTGCTGAGAAATGACAAGGGGCACCATCTAACTAAATATTAAATCTTGCCTTACATGCAGGGGCAACTCATCAATAATATCAAAAAAGTCATTTTTCAAAAAGGTTAGACATATTTGTCCGTTAATGTTATTATCGAAAAAAATTTATCCTAAAATTTTGTTTTTCAAAACACCACACCCTACATTAACTTTCTGAGACACTTTACTCCGACATTCTACTACCCAGTAAGGATTAGTTATACTTCAAAACCCCGAATTTTGTGATGAAAACATTCCGTTGGTGGTAAACGTCGCTTTGACGGAAAACAAAATTTTAAACCCGAAATTTGGATGATCTTCATAATACCCCATTATCCAGTGACAATAATCAAATCGTATATCCATGGCTCCAGGAAATGCGTGAATAAATTTTGATTTAAAATTTTTCTATTGGTTTTTCTTCAAAACAGTTTGGATAAATTTAACTAAGTAACCCATTCATGGGATCTTTGTTCAAGGCTTTTTTTGGGTCCTCTGTAACATGAAGCAATATATCGAGCTCATCATCGTCAATGTCACTCTTACCTATTACCTGTTATGAAACCAGCACCACATACAGGTAAGATAATAAAAATCAGTTATTAGATCTTTCAAAAAAAAGCTTTTAAGTCATAAAAGAAGAATTAAGAAAGAAGTTTAATGAAACGTTTCATTAAAAAAGTATTTATTTGCATTTACAAATGACATTACTAGCGAAAATTCCATGTTATTTACCTTAACTACTCGATTTTCTTTACGCCCTGTATAACATATCTTTTTTTTTAATGCCAGTCTTACTTTTACAACAAGCAAAACTTTTTATCAAGAATAACTTTTTTTCGTAAAATCAAAAATAAAAAAGTTTCCCATTTGGTAACCAAATCTGGGCAGGCGCTGTATAGGACTTAATCAAAGGATGAATACATAAGAGATGTAATTGTCTCTGGATTATGAATGAATAAATAAAAAAATTCTCCAATATAGGTATAAAATAAATTCTCCAAAATTTCCGATAAATTCTTATTTTCCTCGGAGAATATTTCCGAAAAATAAATTCTCGAGAATGTTCCATCTCTAGCCACACCCAAACTCTTTATTTCTGGTGTTACAGTTTAGAGTTGATACAAAACAATATTTTCCGGTAACAGGTACGTTACGTTCGAGTTACAAGTTCATACCTGTTCCAAATACCTGTTATTTTTTACCTAGTACAGTAAAAAGTACAATTCAAAATACATTTCAAAAAAACATGAATTTAATTACATCAGAAAATATATATCATGCAACTAAAATAATTATTAGGTAACAAAATAAATTATTTATTTCTCTTAAATAATCAAATTAATTTATTTCATGCTCTTTTCCGGCTATATACAGGGTGAGTCGGGAGGAACGTACTAAATTTTATGAGTGTATTTTACACGTACCTAAATATAAGTCAACAAATCCCAAGAGTTGTAATCCCGATTTTCATTTGTTTTCAAATTACAACGTTTTGAAAAAACACCTTACAATTTTTTTTTAATAAAGAACGTTCAAAGACACCCTTTACAAGTACAACGGTAGAGGAAGGAACAATAGTGATTTTTTTTCGCACCGATCCCTCTTCGCCTGCGAGGAAAGAGACTGGTCAGGTCCCCTAACCAGGTGCTAACCCTGTTCCGACCTTAGGGTGCCCTCCGATCCACCGTTCGCTAGATTTTCTGGACAACAAACAAAACATAATTTTTAGGTTAAGGTACCTAGACACGATAAATTTTTTTCTCGGGACCTTTAAAAAAAGACAAAACAAAATTTTTATCGAAGGAGTGCTAACCCGTTTCCAATACACCTTTTAGAGCCGATTTCCTAATTTTTTATAATATTTCAAGTGACAAAAATTAAAAAAAAGATGCGGCCGAGCACGGATTCGAACCAACACATCTCGGTCAATAAGCTTTGAAAACTACTTTATTCAATACATATTTACAATTTCAAACTTATATCTACGGTTGTACATATAACATATAACATATTTTACAATACATCACACTATATATATACATTTAAATGATATCTTAGAACGGACCCAACTTTCGTTGAGCGCCCACCAAGAACAAACGACCACGAGTGGCCGGGGCGGATGGTAGCCCTGGGTAGTCCAAGTTTGAGTAACTTGATTGTAAGGGGCCTCCTCCGTGTTAACTTACGGAGGCCATGAACAATTTCAAATCTGTTCCTAAGGACTAAGAAGGATTAGAGGGGTTGGTGGTAGGATGAGAAAGTTTAAGGGAAGGTTTTTACAGGAAAAGGACAAAAAACCTGCTTGATTTTCAGGTCAATAAGCGGATTCCTTACCACTGCACTACGTGACTGATGCTAGAAAATCGGTAAACTTATTAACAAGTGCATCATTTATAAATTTTTGAGGTATTTACGCATGCGGAAGCCCGGGTAATAAAGTTTCACCCATCCCCTAGACTCTTTAAGTAAAGCTGCGTTTCAGTTGCGAGACAGTTAAGCGTCAGCCGCCGGTTGTGAATAGTCGTGCCTGTACGATGTCGAAAGTTTTATTTACTGCAGAGGAAGATGAAACGTTGGTGGAATGGGTTTGAAAATACCCTTGCCTTTACGATTTACAACTGTCAACCTATAAGGATCAGAGAATTAAAGATTCAGCTTGGAAGGAGATTGCAGAAGTTTCTCTTCATCTTTCAATAAATGTCTCTTTATTAAAGTTTGAAAAGAGCCTTCGTTACTTCTGGTTTTAAATAATGGATGAACTTGTTCATTTTCTTTGCACATGCTTGTCAGTAAAATTTCTTCGTCCTCAATTTCTTCTAATAGCAAATCCAATAATAATTTTTTGTTTTCGCACATTTTTAACTTAGAAAATGGTACTTGTTTGACAACAGATCACTCGCGACTAACTTCATAGGAAATGGGTATACTGGCGTCAGCCGTTTGCGTCAGACGCTGTGTGGTAGCCGCGTGCGTCAGCCGCCCCATAGGAAACGCACCTTTACACTGGATTTATAAACTCAGTTGAGGTTCGGTTGAAGTTGAGGTTCAAGATAAATAAACGCAAACACGTACTTTCGTTTATAAACTTAAGTTCAGAAGTTTCCATGACGCTGGCGTAAAGTTCGAGATAACCAAATTTTATGTTCGCAGTTGGTGCAGTTGGGCTCCCACCAATCAAAACGCAGAATTAATATATGTAATGGTGAAGCCACCCGATTTCTGCCGATCATTTGCGATCATTTTATAAACAAAACAACATACCCTTTTATTTTCTTTGCAAAACAATTGTTTGGCCGTTTGGCGTGCCTGTGTGTTTCCATATTTTTTTTTCCAAATATCGCTATTGTGGATTGTGTGCTTTTTATTTCTAAATCTGTTTATGATGTCGGATGTCATTAATGTCATTTTACCCCGGACCAATGAAATGAAAGCAGCGAACTGTATTTATAAATGGCCCAACAGCTCAACTGCGAACTTTCAACTACTAGTCGAGGCAATGAAGCACTCAACCTCGGAATTTTTTGCACTAAGACGGAACGGAATGCGGATTTTTGCCACTGCTTCCAAAAATTATTTGTAAAAAATGTATCTACTTTGTATCTTATACAAACCGGAAATTGCATTGCTGCAGTCAAAAATGCATTCAAAAAATGCATTTTTTGAAGTAGCTTTAAGAAAATTAAATAACTTTGTTAATAAGACTCAGAATTGGCTCAAACCGGGTTCCCGGAGGTTTTAGAGGTCTCTGATCACGATTATGATGTTCAAATTGACCCACAGCCGACCTGGAGCTCAGGATCGCTAATGAACGTCATCTCCGTGGGACTCTCCCAAAATTCACGCGGGGAAAGAGAGAAACTCGGCGCCCGGGGGTTTTTTGGGTTGCTGAATTCAAATATGGCATCGGCGAACACCCTCCGGACACCTGGTGCGCTGGAACCGGGACGTGGACGTCATTCCCGAGAGTTTTCTTGACAAGATCGCAAAAAACAAACCGAAAATCGTTGTGTGGGCGTTTTTTGGGGCGCTGAATCCAAATTTCACGTCGAAAATGACCCCCGAATACTTGGTGCACTGTAACCTGGACGCGGACGTCATCTCCGAGGGTTTTCCAGACACGATCGCTAAAGACAAACCGAAAATCGTTATGGGTTTTTTTTTGGGCGCTGACTCCAAATTTCACGTCGAAAACGACCCCCTGAACCGGAACCTGGACGCGGACGTCATCTCCGAGGGTTTTCGTAATTCTCGTAATTCACCTCGCTCTATTCAAACTCGGCATTCAGACTCGAATTTTACAGGACCGGCTGAACTTTTTCGAGGGCCCCAGCGAGAATTACACATCAATGAATGTGTCAAATTATGAGACGATTTTCGTTTAGTTTTTTGCGATCTATTCTGGAAAACCCTCGGAGATGACGTCCGCGTCCAGGTTCCGGTGCACCAGGTGTTGGGGGGGTCGTTTTCGATGAGAAATTTGGATTCAGCGCTCCAAAAAACCCCCATAACTATTTTCGGTTTGTCTTTGGCGATCTTGTCAGGAAAACTCTCGGGGATGACGTTCACGCCCAGGTTCCGGCGCACCAGGTGTCCGGGAGGTGTTCGCCGATGCCATATTTGAATTCAGCAACCCAAAAAACCCCCGGGCGCCGAGTTTCTCTCCTTCGCCGCGTGAATTTTGGGAGAGTCCCACGGAGATGACATTCATCAGCGATCCTGAGCTCCAGGTCGGCTGTGGGTCAATTTGAACATCATAATCGTGATCAGCGACCTCGAAAACCCCCGGAAACCCGGTTTGAGCCAATTCTGAGTCTTATTATCAAAGTGATTTAATTTTCTTAAAGCGACTTCAAAAAATGCATTTTTGGCTGCAGCAATGCAATTTCCGGTTTGTATAAGATACAAAGTAGATACATTTTTTACAAATAATTTTTGGAAGCGAATGCAAAAAACCGCATTCCGATCCGCCTTAGTGCAAAAAATTTCGAGATTTTGGCTGTTTTAGTGCTTCGTTGCCTCGACGATACACGAACTACGAACCTCAACCTCAACTGAGTTTATAAATCCAGCTTAAGAGGGAAGAGTCAGGTCTGATTTCTGAATTGATTTTAAATCTACAAGCAATAGTTCTGGATAAGAGAACTGAAAAGAATCATGCACTAAAATAATAGCAGGTAACGTGACCTACAATTAAAGTTGGGTAATTAAGTCCATACTATTTTGATTAAAAAAAATGACGTGCTCAAAATTCTATTTTCATACACAACCTCAACATTTTCGAGGTATTCAAGAGATACAATTATGACTTGGAAACATTCCAAATTACAAGTCGTTTATACAATAAAAAAATTTCTGGGTTAAGATTTCTTTACCAACAATCGTTACCCAAGTTTGGACATGGGTAATAGCCTGTTTACATTACGTGCAAGTTGGTGCCATGCAAGAAAAAATTGCCACCAAGCATGCGCGTTGGAGACTTTTCGATCAGCTGATGCAATTTTACTTGCAATTGAAATTAGGACTTGTTCTAATTTAATTGCAAGCATTTTTAGTAACTTTTCTAGTAATATTAGGCAATCCAACGATGTGTCAAATTAATTCAATATGGCGGCCTGTGGGCAAACATTGGGAGGAATGCGTTTGTTTACATTTGAGCGTGGGCATCCTAAATCCCGATAAAATTGTTTATATTTATTAGGGAACCATCAGGTTGTTTTAGTTTGTTTGTTTACTGTTCTATTGAGCGCTGAAAAGGTTTTTTTGCAGTAAAATACATGTTCATAGTGATTTAGTGGGTGTATTGACCAAACAATAATGCCGATGACTTGTCTTGCAGTCGGTTGTGGAAGTCGCTCCAACAGAGACCAGATTAGTTTTTATTGTATGCCTACCATCTTAAAGCATAGGTTTTTAACTAATTTAAATGATTTGTCCAAAAGGCGTAGGGAACGATGGCTGGCTGCTCTCAAAATGGACAATCTTACAGAGTCTATGTTAAAGAATCAAAGAGTTTGCAGCAAGCATTTTATAACAGATTAATCATTTCCAAGTTATTTTCTCGGTTAACTTAACTACTTTATCTACCTAGAAGAGTTTAAAAATAATAATCACTTTTTTAACAAATAGCTTTTAACTTTAATATGCCACCCGATGTCAACAACCGAGCATTGTTTTTTAGTGTTCGGTAATGTCAACTGAAAACTAAACCTTAAGATATTTTTTTGGTGGTGCCCCCTGGCCCCTTGTAAAAATTTGAGGTTATTCTATTGAGAATTTATTTTAGTTTTTGTAATATTTTAATTATTAAGTTAGTTATAACTAGAAAATTGATCTCGATGTAATTTATTTTTTAACTGAAATATCTTTCTAGTTCAAGCAAATGTAGCTATGCATACCAAAATATTATTAAATAAAAAATACATACATATAAATAAAACATGCACATTTATTTCCCAAACTACAATACAAACAATAATATAGAAATAATACAAAATGACAAAAATTATAGATTATTTATTTGTACAAACCGGATGCCAATATTATTATGAACAATGTACTGTACATATGCTTTCGTCTTGTGCAATAATACTCCACACATCTAACAGTCTTAAGTTTGCTCTTTGAGAATGTCTTACCTGAAAAAAAAACACTCTGTAAACACTATCCTTCTATTTTTTAATTAAACATAAAGTACAAAGTTTAGAAAATTACTAAATAAATATACCTTGTCGACTAAAATATACGAATCCTTAACCACCTTTACTCCAACTTTTGTTACTTTTGTTACAAATTCTGCCTCAAAATATTTATAACACTGCAGACTTTGCTTTCATTTGGTGTAATAACTGTGTGTCAAGACTAAATATGAAACAATACCCATATTGGAAACTGGATGAACTCGACCAATAGAGAAGTCTAAATCTTCATCTTTTAAAGTGAAAGGATCCAAAGAGCCAATGAGTTTTAACTTCTGTAGATATCTGAAAACATAAAACAGTTGATTATTTTCAGAGGAATACATAGATAATCATTTTAAGCTCCTTTTAAATAAAAAATAACCTCAACTTACCTCTCGCGAACGTCAGGTCTTTCTGCCAATAAATTCTGCAGATAAATACTAGCCATTGCTAAATAAATAAAGTTCAGGGTTGACAAGACAAATAACACGAATTTTAACAACCACAACTCTCAAAAACTATGAAAAATAAAATCGATAATCACTGTCAACTTGCACGTCTTATGGGGAACTTTTCAAGGTCATTTTTGTTTGCCCACAGGCCGCCATATTGGATCACGTGGTTTGGATTCTCTAATTTCGAAGCACCAACCATAATATAAAAAGTAAAAATAGCCTCAAAAAATATCGATTTTGTTTTGAATGGCGCTTGAGTGGTTTATTTTGCGAATTTAATATATTTTTTATTGTTTATCTTTATAAAAAATAAAGCCGATATGTCCCAAAAAGCAGCATGAGGCAGATAAGTATGTACATACAATAAGAACCTATTTTTTAATCAGCTGAGTTAGATATATTTTTAAAGTTGGCGACATTTCTTGGCAGAATACTTGCATACAAAAATTGCTTCATGGTAAATGGTCATGCAATGCAATTAATTGCCTTGCTATAACTTTCATGCTATAAATTGCAAGTATTGTATCAGGCCTTAAAGGCCGATTCCCTCTTATGGGTGTTTACCCGGGGCATTTGAGCCAAACCACAACAGCTGATTTAGGTTTTAAGGTCAGGGAGCAGATCTGCATGTCTGTTCATATTAACGCGTTTTCTGATGAGTGTTTTGGTTACAGTTAAATTTTATTCAGTTGGCAGTTCTTTAAAAAAAAGCTGTTTTGTACTTGTATTTGTGTTTGAAATTAATGAAGAAGCTAGATAGCCTTTATTCTAAAGAAAGAGTATGGATCCAGAAAGTTTAGTATTAATTTCAATTATTTGTGGAGCAACAGTACTTTTATTAAATGAACGTCGTTGGTGGATTCGCCCTTGGTTGCAAAGAAGCAAAGGTAATCTCTCCTTAGTTAATACAGAATTAAATGACGACCTAGAAAGATATAGAAATTTTTTAAGAATGGACAAAGTAACTTTTGATGATTTATTAAGAAGGGTTGGTCCGGCAATATCCAAACAAAATACTTACTTTCGGGATGCAATTTTAGCTCGAGACAGGCTTATAATAGGGAATATGCATATAACCCAAATAAATCTGAAATATTTTTTTTATATTCTCTACATAAATTAAATGTTTATGGCGGTTGCTGTTTTTCAATTATTTTGGTCTTTATTAACAAAAACAAAAAGGATTTAAAACTGCAAATTTTCGCGCGAATTTCGAAACTTGTAAAACGTGATCCCATTGGCTGTGTCGTCAAAACTGAACTTATGACTCATCATGAGTACCTATATGGCGAATTCCAATGTTGTAGAGTCATCGACAACTCAATAAAAATGGTATTAAATTCGTAACTCATCCAATGATATATCCCTGCACTTAAACTAGAAGGTTCACAAAATCTTATTCATGTATACTTCAAGCCGAAATCGGTCCAGGAACCTTTCAATTTTGCAACAAAAATTGGCATTTCTGCGAAATTTAGAGAATTAACGGATAAAATAAAACCAAAAAGAATCACTAAATAGGGTAAATAAATAGTGTGGAATAATGTCGGTTAAAAATAGGATTTGTTGGAAAAAATCAAGAAAATTCAGTTTTTACCCCTTAAATCCACTCCTGGATGACCCATTGGGTATTCATTCTACAGTGTCATTATTGCTTTATAAGATAGTGTTGAAAAATTTGGAAAAAAATAAGTAGGAAAAAATACAGAGTGATCCAAATGTACCGATGTCGAGGGCAAAAAAAGTAAAAAAATCGAAATTTAATCGGCGATTGCTCCCTTCCTATAGAGAATGAAGAAACTAAAAAATATGGATAACATATACTTTGACGAGCTCTTTCCGATGACGTATATGGGATTTTAATTTGATGTTTCCGAGAAAATCAAACCAGTTCGACTTTAAGTTAAGCTTTACGTTAACCTGTAGATTTTTGCTGATCTCCTGACGTCACTTTTAACTAAGGACAAATGGCTGCTTTTTAAATTGTAATAAATTATACCGAAAAGTAAACATTTTTGTAGCTAAATTATCCGAGTAATTTTCTTCAAAATATTTTTTTTAGGTTTGATTGATTCCTTAAACGATTTATGCAGTAAAAAAAAATGTGCATGTTCCTTTTTACCTTAAGGTACCTCGCAACAGTTGAAATATACAGTGTTTTAAAAGACGAATTTTTAAAGGTAAATGCAAAGCCCTTTTTAGGATAATTATTATGTTAAATTTTAAACTAAGTAAATTATTTCAGCCTTTCAGAGTTGGTCTGTTTGGTGGTTCTTAAAAAAATATTCACTGTGCAGACACAGCTTCCTTACAATGAGTACAGATAAAATTATGTCAGGGATATATTCCAGGTACAGGGTCTTCCAACGAGGACTGAACAGGGGCTCATTTTTGAGCTTCCTTGTATTTAAAGAAAAATCTAAAATAGCCAATCGATGTACTTTTTCCTGCAGAATTCAAAAATGAAACCAAAAATTTATTTGAACCAGAAACAAAAGAGTTACGCTATGGATAAGGTGTTTTTTAAATGGAACATAGCTTTTTTTATACGATTTTCGGAACGAGTGATTTTTTTTTATGTCCGTTCTGATTAAAATATTTAATATTGTGACAGCTATTTTTATTAAATTTTAATGTTTTATCCAGTATAATTTAACTTCAACCTGTTTGAAACATACACTAGGTAATAAAGGTAAAATCACCTTGAAATCCTTCAAAGTCAAAAATTTGACAAATTTACTATAATATTGCCGAAATGAAATATTCATTAGATGAGAGATTGCAGATTGTTATCTTGTTCTACAAATGCCAAGAAAATGCAAGAGAAGCAAGAAGAAGATTTATTGCAAATTTTCACAGAAATATATCCGTCAATACTATTCTAAGGATAAAGAACCTATTCGAGGAAAATAAAACATTACATGACAGAAAAAGAATTCCAACTCTATACTAACTAAAAAAAAAACACTAATAATTTAAATGTTCAATGTGACCTCCGTTGTTCTCGAAACAAGAGCGATAACCTCTTTGTAGCCTTTCCAAACTTGCTGTTATAATGTGATTTTCCTGGTTAAGGCTGTTTATTTCGTTCACAATTTTCTGCATGATCTCATCAATATCGTGGTTTCGCTGCTTGTATACCACGTTCTTTAAATGGCCCCAAAGAAATGAGTCTAATACTGACATAACGGGACTATTGGGTGGCCAAGCATAGGTTCCATTTCTACCAATCCATTCTTCGTGGCGTCCGTTTAAATATTGAATAACTTCACGCACGGCATGCGGAGGGGCACCATCATGTTGCCAAATTAAATTTTGATATTCTTCCAATGGTAAATCTTCCAAAAAGTTCTCAATTTCGTTTTCTAAGAACTCGTAGTATCTCTGTCCATTTAAAGTGTCGTTAAAAAATATTGGTCCCAAAATTCTATTATTTTTTATGCCACACCAAACATGGATTGAAGTCCTTCCCTGAAATTTAATTGTCTGAAATTTTCTTGGATTTCCAGTGATGATTATTATGTCTATTGAAAACCCCCGATGTTGTGAATGTGGCTTCGTCAGTCCATAAGATATTTCTGAATAAATTAGGGTCTTCGTTTTCTTGCCGAATCACAATTTGGGAAACAAATTGGAAGCGAAGTTCTTTTTGTGCCGGTGTTAGATGTTGAAGTGGAAGGATATGATAAGGCTTAAATTTATGATTTCTTAAAGTCCTGTGAACAGTTCCTTGGGTAACTCTTCTGCGTCTTACACCGCCGCCGTATTGAACGTCCCGAACTGCGTCCGAAATTGATTTGGTTGGATTCAGTCGAAAATAATTCACAATGGCACGGTCTCGATTTCTTTTCCTTTCTGGAATTCTTTTTCTGTCATGTAATGTTTTATTTTCCTCGAATAGGTTCTTTATCCTTAGAATAGTATTGACGGATATATTTCTGTGAAAATTTGCAATAAATCTTCTTCTTGCTTCTCTTGCATTTTCTTGGCATTTGTAGAACAAGATAACAATCTGCAATCTCTCATCTAATGAATATTTCATTTCGGCAATATTATAGTAAATTTGTCTGGTTTTTGACTTTGAAGGATTTCAAGGCGATTTTACCTTTATTACCTAGTGTATGTTTCAAACAGGTTGAAGTTAAATTATACTGGATAAAACATTAAAATTTAATAAAAATAGCTGTCACAATATTAAATATTTTAATCAGAACGGACATAAAAAAAATCACTCGTTCCGAAAATCGTATAAAAAAAGCTATGTTCCATTTAAAAAACACCTTATCCATAGCGTAACTCTTTTGTTTCTGGTTCAAATAAATTTTTGGTTTCATTTTTGAATTCTGCAGGAAAAAGTACATCGATTGGCTATTTTAGATTTTTCTTTAAATACAAGGAAGCTCAAAAATGAGCCCCTGTTCAGTCCTCGTTGGAAGACCCTGTACCTACAACAGCAGCAGATTGGTTAAATATTGCCAATGATTTTCAAGAAAAATGGCAATTTCTCAATGTTTTAGGGACCCTTATTGGGAAACATATTGGATTCCAGGCTCCAGAAGGTTCAAGATTTTATAACTACAAACTACAAGGGATACAATAGCATTGTGCTTCTAGCATTAGTAGATGCGAACTATAAGTTTCTATATGCTGATGTTGGTACCAACGGATCTGATGGGGGCGTATTTCGAAACAGTAGATTCTTTAAAGCTATGCAGACAAATCAATTAAGCTTCCCTGAAGAAAAACCCTTACCTGGAACCCAAACGCCTCATCCCTTTGTAATAGTTGCATATTCTGCATTTGCACTAATGAAAAGCTTTTTAAAGCCATTTCCTTTAAAAAACCTCACATGGGAAAAACGAATTTTCAATTATCGACTTAGTCGAGCACGCCGTGTTGTTGAAAATGCTTTTGCTTTACTGGCCAATAGATGGAGAATCCTTCTCAACACCATCAATATGACCGAAACTTCAGTGAAATAAATAACACAAGCATGTGTTGTCTTACATAATTATTTGTTACACAAATGCGCAGGTACATATTGTCACGGGATCTTTATTAAAACACTGGTTTAATCATTAATTACTGCAGCGTTTATTAAATTAAAATGAATATTTATATTTTATACAAAGTACCCAAAAGAATCCTACCTTTTAACTCCTAAATTCACGTCGGAGAGAAAGTGTTTCTGGCTTCGCAGCTGTCTCGCTTGACTCGAGAGGTTGACTGACGTTTACGGCTGATTCCACGATTCCACCTCCCAAGTCGACCCCTTCCGCCCCGATACCGGCCAGATATGCCGACGCGCGTCGTCGCTACCGGACTTTAGCAGAAAGGGTGACCCGGGAGTGAAGGAAAAATGATTTTTGTGACACTTCCCCCCCCCCCCCCCCACGGAAAACAAAAATCCAATTTTTGTGACCAAATTCCCTATTCTATACTCTAATACAAAAAGTCTCGTTTGGGTTTAATAAAAATATCTATGTACAATTAAAAGCTGCATTTTTCGTTCTGGCTCTCTTCTTTCTCCTGGCGGGTCTTCTTCCCTCCTATGCGGGTGGTTCATTGGCACTTCTGGCTATCTTCTTCCTGCTTTGTGGGTCTTCCTCCCTCCTGTTCGGATTGTTCCTTGGTGTGGTCCTCAGGTGTTGCGGTCCCTAGGTGGGCTTGTTCCCCGCTGGTGCCGTCAGTGGTCCGCTGGCCTGGCAGGTCGTCGCCGCTCCCCTGGTCGTGGTCCCAAGGTGGGCTTGTCCGCCGCTGGTACCGTCAGTGGTCCGCTGGCCTGGCAGGTCGTCGCCGCTCCCCTGGTCGTGATTCCAAGGTGGGCTTGTCCGCCGCTGGTACCGTCAGTAGTCCGCTGGCCTGGCAGGTCGTCGCCGCTCCCCTGGTCGTGATTCCAAGGTGGGCTTGTCCGCCGCTGGTACCGTCAGTAGTCCGCTGGCCTGGCAGGTCGTCGCCGCTCCCCTGGCTGGCTCGTCGACCCCGTCCGCTCTGGCCATCCTGACATCCTCGGCTGCTACAGCCCTTAGGCTCGCTTCTTCGGACCTCAGTGGTTGGTGTACATGAAAACAATCGAGCAGAGAGTTAGACGCTACAAAAACTATTTACACAACTTTGTATATACAGTGAAGCAGTAATTTCAGCTCTTTCCCGTCCATCTTTTGTGTTTGGCCCCGTGGCCACCCAGCACGACCGTGCTCGGAATAATTACCTTTTTTCGAATATTTTCAGCGCTTAAAACTTTTTACTTTTTGAAAAATTTTCCGCAAACTACTTATTTCTCCCCCTTCCCTACCGAAAAAAAAAACACGATTACTTAGAGGCTTTACCCCTTACTCTTTATCCCTTACACAACAAAAACAAAAATAACGACATAGCATCATTGAACATTGCAAGATTATACGTGTTGATCAGGCACGCTTTCAAGCAACGCTCAACTGCAGAGCCTCGTGCAACTGTTCACGATCTATCTTATTTTTATCTCTTAACACAAACGTTTAATTATTCACTTCCTATATTTCTTTAACACTGACTACTACCTTATACCTCTTTATTACTTGGGGGAAAAATCAAAATACCTTTTATTTATTTCGCTACCTATTTTCACTAGTGGCTTTTATATAACAACAAAAAAATAGATGCATTGTTCCTACTACTCTTCAAAATTATATGGCTCGTGGTACGGGGCCAATCTATATACATGGACTGTTTCCTGTTTAGCTCTTGCTCCCTCACCTGTCTGGATAATGTAATTTACTGCTGATGCTTTTCTTACAATTACAAATGGTCCGTGATACTTCCACTGCAGTTTGTCACTTTTTCCTTTCTTCCTAATGTAAACTCTAAGTTTGACTTTGTCTTCAGTTTCATATGTCACTTTTTTGTGGTTACTGTCATATCGGGTTTTGTCCTTTTTCTGTTTCTGAGTAATATTTCTTTTTGCTTCCTGTCTGTGTTCCTCTATATTCGGGTTCGGAATAAGCATCGTGGCTGATTTTAAAAACATGGCGTCCGGTATGAGCTGTGGGTTTCTTTCAAAAACTAAATAAAATGGCGAAAACTGAGTTGTGTCCTGTTTACTGGAATTGTAGGCAAATGTTACCATTGGTAGGTGTTGATCCCAGTCATCCTGTGACATCCTGTGACGTAGACACATACAGGCTGAGAATATCTGCTACTGTTTTGTTACAACGCCCAGTTAGCCCATTAGTCTGCGGGTGGTATTACGTAGTATATACGTTTTCTGAGCCCATATTTTGCACCATTTTTCTTACCAATTCTGACCTAAAAACTTGACCTCTGTCACTCAATATTTTCTTTGGTACTCCATGGATGCTTATTACTTGGTCCACCAGAAACGATGCTATCTCTTCTGCTTTTGCACTTGGTATTGCTTTGGTTATGGCATAACGGGTCACATAATCTGTACAAACAACTATATTATTATTCTGCCTTTTTGTTTTTGTTAGGGGTCCTAAAATATCTATGTCTATCATTTCGAAAGGCTGCAAATCATATATTTTTATTGGTTGCAGATCACCTGCTGGTTTTTCATTGTTTGGCCCTTTTCTCGTCTGAAAATCAGGACATCCCCTAATAAATTTCTTCACGTCAAGATGCATTTTATCCCAATAATAGCGTGTGTTTATTCAAAGGAAACTTACCAAAAATGTAACACAAGCCAGCAAAATACTCCTTTAAAAACGCTCTAAATAAATTTTAAATATAAAATAATACCGTTAAAAGCATGAAGATTGTTCACTTCGCCTAAAAAACATTCGGTCAACCGCAAAATGCAAATAAAAAACGATAACTTTGACCATGACCTTTTTGGAATTTTACCAGCAAATAACACTTTACTAATTTCATATCTATTTCAAAAATACATTTTTCCATATAAAACAAAATAAAAAATCGGTACCCTAAGCAGCTTGCGAATTTTGCATAAACTAACAATGAAACCAAGGTAACCATTCAGAAAACATCGGCCGTTCTGGCCGAAACACGGCGCGCGGCGCTTCCACCGAGATTGTCACGGGATCTTTATTAAAACACTGGTTTCATCATTAATTACTACAGCGTTTATTACATTAAAATGAATATTTATATTTTATACAAAGTAGGTACCCAAAAGAATCCTACCTTTTAACTCCTAAATTCACGTCGGAGAGAAAGTGTTTCTGGCTTCGCAGCCGTCTCGCTTGACTCGAGAGGTTGACTGCATAGAAAAAGATTTAAGGAGGGATAGAATGGACTCTCCTGTATTGAAATTTTAAAAACATTTGAGCGCCATCTACGCAGTTCGGCGACAAGTTCGCACTCTAACATTTGAAAGGAAACTAGTTACATTTTGTTTAACGTCAAACTGAAGTTCCCCGCAACTAGATGGCGCTGTTTTCGGCGGGATTTGTGAATTTGATTCTAAAAACCAGTAGTGTTATGGCAAAACATGCTATCTGTAATTTTTTTACAAAATGTACTTTTTCACGTTAAACGATCACAAATAGAGTTTACTAAGTTTTGTGAAGTGAATTTAGTTTAATAGCACATAGCGACTTTCAAATTTTATTTTTGACAACTGACTAAATTCACGTGACAAAACGTAAAGTAAACTCTATTTGTGATCGTTTAATGTGAAAAAGTACATTTTGTAAAAAAATTACAGATAGCATGTTTTGCCATAATACTACTGAAATATCTAAATAATTTATTTATTCTCGATTTTATAACAGCAATGTTAATATTAACAAAGTTATATTTGTACCACACACCAAAGTTAAGTTATAACTTGGTGCGTTATTGTGGAATCAATAGGAAACAGTCTTATGACTATAGTCATAATATATTTGTTTTCAATAATTATTATAACATAAGAGCGACTTTAAATTAATACTTTATGATATTAACATTTATGTCATAAAATTAAGAATATAAATTATTTAGATATATCTACAACCAAATATTTTCTGACACTACTTAATTTGGATACGAAAAATGTCGGTGAAAAAAAAACATATTCAGCATTTATTTCTTTAAAGTTTATTGTATACATACCATACAATATAAAACTGAAATAATAACATGTACAATATAATGAATGGTGTAACAGGGGCAACACTACTAAAAAAAATTAAAATAATGATTTATTATCAGAAATGCCAGCAACTTAAGGACTTGAATTTGATTGTTCAGTTCAGCGTAATTTATTAAAAAAAAGGGAAATCAAACCTTTGAATATGTGTGGATTAAAAATCACTAAAAATATGATGGATGAACATTAACATAAATTAGCAGGGCGCAAAGTTTTAAAAATTAAAGAAAATTTTCATCCTCTAATCTTTTTGTTTAATTTTAAGAACTATACATGCCCAATTCATAGTGTTAAAATATTATTGATAATAACAATAAAGTTTATTTAAATTAATTACAAGTTAAATATTATTATATATATTTATATTATAATTAAACTTGCTAAAACCCCGAAGACGTGCTTGTTTGGGGCAAATCTTATACAGTACAGACTCTTTAATCCGAACTAATTAAGACACGGGTTTAAAGAGATAAGTTCGGATTACCGATATTTTCGGATTACTGGATAGTAAATACATACATACATATATGCATTAGGTTTTATGTGTTTTTATGTCTCCTTATTTTTCTTAATATCCGTAATAGTAGATTTTCCAATAGTAGATTTTCCGACGTTATAAATTTTAGATAACTTGGATACCGGTTCACCTTCATCTAATTTCTAATTTATTTAGAATCTCTACTTTTTGCAAAAGGGTTAATGTGTGATGCTTCTTTTCTGCGACATGTTTGCACGGTAATAATATTCCAACTAAAAAAGATCTAATCAGGAAAGGATTTCCCCGAAACTGCCGAACTATCCATAGAAAGTGGGTCACGTGTTGTTTGTAGCGGTAGTTTTTATTGTGTCCGCTGACTCTATAATCCGAACGATATTCGTTAAACTGAACTTTGTTCGAATTATAGAGTCTTGTTCGGATCATCGATTTGGGCTTCGTTAGTTCGGATTACTGGATGTTCGGACTAAGGTGGGTTCGGATTAAAGAGTCTATACTGTATTTAACATTTAAAGTTCATATGAACATGGGTCCGCAGATTCTTTGTTTCAAAGATACAGGATGTTACATTTTTTAAATGGCCTTTACCTGTTAAAACCGATGTGCAATTATCTGTTGGGAAAACTAAACCAGTAAGGTGCTTAATAAACTTGCATTTATCTCTTAAACGAAGTGAAAATTGAAAAAATATTAAGAAGTAAGTTTTGTTAACAATTTAACAACTTTCCACAACGTAAATTTCATCAGAATTGATGAATCTATTTCAAAAATATTTTGAAAGAAAATAAGAAAACTTAACACCTCTTTGAAAGAAAGCATCTGCGAACCCATGTTCATATAACCTTTTTGCCTTAGTTTGTTACAAAGAATGTCCCTTTAAGTGATGGCATATGTTTTTTGGAACACCCTAAATATTTAAAATTATCCTATTGACTGATGTAATCTCCGATAAATTAATTTGTGAAAGAAAAAATGGAATGCTCATTTTTGTGAAAATGAAGGAGCAATATTTTTCTGTTCAACTGTAATCGAATAAGTTTTTATATTAGGAAGTTTAAGTACCAGTAATAAGCAAATAGGGCAGTACAAAAAGAAAATGTTTTGATAGCAGTCGTAATACATAACCAAAATATCCTTAAATACTTTTTGGAGTTGAGGGAAGCAATACACTGGAACTTTGTTTACTAGTGCCGGCAAAGACATTTTCGTTTTGGTTATCACTTTCACAGATGTTTAATGTTTCTAAGTGTGTGCTAGTAGTTGCACTGTCACTATTTGTAGGGGCTACAGATTCACTTATTTCTTCAGCAAGACCTAATGGTTGTGAAAAATAAATAGTTTCAGTTAAGGCAGTAACGAAAAACATTTTTAAAATTTTAACACCTTGTGTTTTTTTGCAGATATTAGTAATAAATATACTATTTTTATGTACTTGTCAGGGGTACATATAAATATATATAGGTACAATTGAGAATAATTTCTCTAAACCACCTGAAAGTTCCTTATACTATAAGGGTTTGAACAAATCATGGTAAAACAGCTATTCTCCGGGCTATATGCCCCTCCGAGCGCTGGATTACATACCAAAATTTGCCGTATTTTGACTAACACTGTTAGACAACAAAATTGAACAAAATACTTGGTTTGACTGCAAGAAACTAATAGGAAGAAGGAAGCTTTTTCTTTAGTTAGGATGTCGTTACCTGCATACCGGTTTCGAACTCTTAGTTCTCATCAGTACAGGATAAACGAACATACCTACCTTCCGAAAACAGCATATCCTTAAAGCTAACTCTGTCGAACTGCATAAGCAGTATAACACAGGCAGCGCCATCCATTAGCAGTTTCAAGCAGTCGGAGTAGAATTTACCGTGAGGTAACATGATTAAAGCAATGAATGTAGTCTACTTGTCAGGGGTACATATAAATATATATATAGGTACAATTGAGAATAATTTCTCTAAACCACCTGAAAATTCCTTATACTATAAGGGTTTGAACAAATCATGGTAAAACAGCTATTCTCCGGGCTATATGCCCCTCCGAGCGCTGGATTACATACCAAAATTTGCCGTATTTTGACTAACACTGTTAGACAACAAAATACTTGGTTTGGCTGCAAGAAACTACTAGGAAGAAGGAAGCTTTTTCTTTAGTTAGGATGTCGTTACCTGCATACCGGTTTCGAACTCTTGGTTCTCATCAGTACAGGATAAACGAACATACCTACCTTCCGAAAACAGCATATCCTTAAAGCTAACTCTGTGGAACTGCATAAGCAGTATAACACAGGCAGCGCCATCCATTAGCAGTTTCAAGCAGTCGGAGTAGAATTTACCGTGAGGTAAAATGTCTAACAGTGTTAGTCAAAATACGGCAAATTTTGGTATGTAATCCAGCGCTCGGAGGGGCATATAGCCCGGAGAATAGCTGTTTTACCATGATTTGTTCAAACCCTTATAGTATAAGGAATTTTCAGGTGGTTTAGAGAAATTATTCTCAATTGTACCTATATATATTTTTATATATTGTATTGTAATTTGTAACCAAATTTTAGTTTTCCAGCTAAACCTGAAGTAACAAAATATATAGTTATACCTATATACTTAGTTCTTATAAGTAATTACGTAATAATACATACTATTAATAACGTCAAAAATCTCAGGATGATAAATTTAACCTTCCATGATTTATCTCACTAGATATTTCAATTATTAATACTTAGTCCTATATAGTTATTTTGCTGTTCTACCAAATATTAGCAGTGGCGGCTGGTCCTAAAGGGAACAAGGGCACGTGCCCACTCTAGATTTTTAACAAATAAAAATATCCGTTATCAAAAGTCAAAAAGAAATAATACACCGCTGCGTCTCAATACCTCTTTCCTTGCGTGTCAGCACCAGGGCGAACGCGACCGCCGGCGATCAAAACTTATCTCCGGGGACACAGCAGATTTATCCCAATTTCATCATCAATTTTGGTGGCAACGCCGGTCTATGCAATGGAGAATTAGGGTTAAAATCGCGTGCTATCGGCATCTCGATGGGCACAATATTTCGTGTCCCCTCGCACTTGTTTGTTTGGATTTCGAGGGGCGTTGTAGTTGGCGCGGCGCGGCGGGCGGGAGAGATTGCACAATTTTATATTTAGTTTTCTTCATATATTACCACGTGAAGGCTTAACAATTTTTCTTTTTTTTGTGATCAGTTGAGGGATATTTTTGTATTAGACTGTTTGTATAGTTTATTAATTGATAGTAGTGCATTGGTGCGTAGTATTACTAGTAATAATTCTAGTACTGTCATTGTGTACCTATTTTGTTTTGTTTTCGATCGCCGCTTCCAAAAAGTGGAATCAGAAATAAACTCTGTGCAATATTTATCGCAAAAGACCTACGCCTGTTTTGCATATTAATTACACTTGTAAAAGTAAAACACTAAGTTACAATAGAGCTTTTAATGAAAATGTTTACGACAAGTATAAGTGGCTGTGTGGCTGTTCAACAACAAATAAACTTTTTTGCTTTGTATGTTTTTAATATCAGAAAAAGGGTGTAAAATTTATTCAATCGATTCCTGATTTTGACAATAAAGTTATTGAAGTGTTCAGCAGAAAAAAGGACAGAAGAATGGACTTTCTCTATAAATAAGGTAAACTTATATTTTTTAAGTAGGTATTATTTACTGATTTGTATTTGTGCCCCCCCAAATAAAAATGTCACGAGCCGCCACTGAATATTAGGCTATTATAGGTAGCCTTGTATAATTATATCCTATTATTATTTCACTTTTATTTCTCAGTTTTGACAAACAAGTCAATACAACATAATTTGATGCAAATAAATTAATATTATTATTGTAAAAACATAAAAATATACACACAGCTTAGTCCAAGTCATAAACTGTATACATTTAACAAAAAAAGTATAATTACCTGGTAACTGGACTGATGGCACAACTCCTTTTTTAAGTTTTTCATTCATTCCAAAATCCTGAGGTACAAAATGGAGGGAGCATACTCTATACTTATTATATACCTGCTCAGGTAACATTTCTTTTATGAAACGCTTATTGCACCAACATTTACCCATCTATCAAACAATATTCTATCCTTTGACGGATTAGGAAAATGGTGTTTTGACGTATTTTTCCAGCAGCTAAGTAAGCAGGCATGGTTAAGGTGGATAGTATAAAAGTATCTCAAACTCAAATATCCTTTACTCTCTACAGACACAGTATTCTTGTTGACAGCTATCTACACAAAAAAATCCCTTCAGTACTTAATTCAGCTGTTATAGCTTATATCATGCCAAAATAGAAGATTTTTCAGGACTCATATATTTTGGTGCGTAGATTATAAATCTGAACGCCGTTTTTGTCGGAACAGCTTAGTTTTTGAGATATTCCTTCTTAAAGTGCTCCTTTCAGACATGTTAGGTTTCGGATGCATAATGAGGCATTTTAGTTCTTCGTCACTATTTTCTATTGTACAGGGTGTCCGAGATAAGACGCCCTATCCCCTTATATGGAAAACTGTAAGAGATACTTTAAAATGTTTAAAATAAAACTTTCTTAATTTGACCTGACACTTTCATTTATTTGGATTTTATTTACACAGGGTGTTTCATTTTTCCTGGACAGGTACGCACTTTATTATTTTCAGTGGCACACCCTGTATATTATTACAGATTTGAATAGCGCCTTTAAAGGCGAGTTCAGTGATATATAGTAGTATGGGTCTCTGATGCAACGTTTCGGATTTATTGGCAATTATCTTCAGTTTTTGACATATCTTTAAATTAACATAATTAGGTTATTAACAATGATTTTTAAAATTCTGCTTGCGCCAAAAGAAAATACTAAAACGTACCTCATTTAAAGCCTAAAGTAAAAATTTAAAAATAAAGGGATGTTACAGTGTTGCCATGTTTCGCGTATTGGGAAATTACTTGACTTTTTTAAATGGAACCCCCTGTATATTATGTCAATTCTAAATAGAGAATTAAAAGACGAGTTCATTGATATATAACAACACGGGTCTATTAGTCTCTGTTTCTGACTTATTGACGATTTTTTTTCAGTATGTAACATATTTAAATAAAAAATAAAAATGATTTAATTTGTCATATATTTATTTTATAAATAATGTTTGTCTCCTCGCGTTAGGTAACGTGGGACATTACCCATTTAAAATATAATTTAGTTTACTGTCAAAGTGATTTTCTAAAATATACTCGTTCTCGAAATGGTGATATATGCACATATAAAAAAATTCTTGGTGGTATATTACAAAGCACGAATCAACAAGACTACCTATGTAAATGTCAAATCTGTTATTTTATACTTGTCAATGGTCAGCTAGAATTTCGTAAACCCAAAAATTTCCTTTATTATATATATATATATATATATATATATATATATATATATATATATATATATATAATAAAGGACATTTTTAAGCTTACGAAATTCTAGCTGACCACTGACAAGTATAAAATAACTGATTTGACATTTACATAGGTAGTCTTGTTGATTCGTGCTTTGTAATATACCACCAAGAATTTTTTTATATGTGCATATATCACAATTTCGAGAACGAGTATATTTTAGAAAATCACTTTGACAGTAAACTAAATTATATTTTAAATGGGCAATGTCCCACGTTACCTAACGCGAGGAGACAAACATTATTTATAAAATAAATATATGAGAAATTAAATAATTTTTATTTTTTATTTAAATATATGTTACATACTGAAAGAAAATCGTCAATAAGTCAGAAACAGAGACTAATAGACCCATGTTGTTATATATCAATGAACTCGTCTATTAATTCCCTATTTAGAATTGACATAATATTCCGGGGGTTCCATTTAAAAAAGTCAAGTAATTTCCCAATACGCGAAACATGGCAACACTGTAACATCCCTTTATTTTTAAATTTTTAGTTTAGGCTTTAAATGAGGTACGTTTTGGTATTTTTTTTTGGCGCAAGCAGAATTTTAAAAATCATGTTAATAACCTAATTATGTTAATTTAAAGATATGTCAAACACTGAAGATAATTGCCAATAAATCCGAAACGTTGCATCAGAGACCCATACTACTATATATCACTGAACTCGTCTTTAAAGGCGCTATTCAAATCTGTAATAATATACAGGGTGTGCCATTGAAAATAATAAAGTGCGTACCTGTCCAGTAAAAATGAAACACCCTGTGTAAATAAAATCCACATAAATGAATATGTCAGGTAAAATTAAGAAACTTTTATTTTAAACATTTTAAAGAATCTCTTACAGTTTTCCATATAAAGGGATAGGGCGTCTTATCTCGGACACCCTGTACATAATCAAATTTAACTTCCTTCTTCATTCAAGGAGTAGAAAAAGCCTCATTTTTAGTATTTTCAATTAAACTTTTACAACATATTAACAATCCAGCGACAAGACAGACAACAATCGAGTGACAAGACAGTTGACAGTTTGTAGCACATGCGCAATATGCTGAAATATCTGACCGACGCGCCGTCTGGTTGTGTGGCGAGAAACAAATGTAGCTCGAGCGGCTAAATTGGAGTGCGCAGACCATGGATGACTGACGTTGACGGCTGATTCCACCTCCAAAGTCGACCCCTTCCGCCCCGATACCGGCGAGATATGCCGACGCGCGTCGTCGCTACCGGAGTTTAGCAGAAAGGGTGACCCGGGAGTGAGGGGAAAATGATTTGGTGACAATATCAAGGATCAGAAGATTTAGAGAAAAGATTCCGTTTCAAATATGCTTTGAGTCAGCAAAGTGGAAAGCGTGCTGGATCGGAGCCACTGAGAATAAGAGATGCTTTCGTGGAACATTTGAACACTGCAGGAGCAGTGCCTGGGCAAAATAATTTAGCATAATTAATATCCCTGTTTCTAGTTTTCATATTTCTATTTCAATGAATAAAACTATGTTAATAATAGTTTTTAATAAATATAATACACGGGTATGCGTAACAAAATACATGTAACGAATATAGCCATATATAGGGTATAACAAATTTGATACGGTAACACTGACATCTTGATAACCACAAAAGATAGATAATAAAAATTTCGACAAAGTTGCGCAATTGTATGCCAATTTGTAAGCCACTGCGAACTTTAAAATATTCCGAATTCCGATATTCGGAGAAGACCGAAGTTTCAGATTTTTGATTTTAATTTTTGCCGTCCGTTTAAGCCAGCCTTGTGCCAGCACTAATATTTTATTAAATAAATAATTTTCCATAAGATGCAAAGAGTAAAAGAGAGATAGAATACATTTTTTATACTGTAACCTTTATTTATTTCATAAAATATTAAGTGTGATACATAGTTGTATTCAGAACTTAACAGGCTTACAAAAAATTAAATGAAAAATACAGGTGTTGTCACGGTTTTTTTCACAAAAATAAAATTCGAATCGGGAGTTGGATAATGGACGCAGATCTATGTACCTATGCCTTTCACAAGATCTTCAATTCATCTTAGACTGGGGTAACAATAACCTTGTTCAGTTCAACGCCTCCAAAACCCAGTCATGTTCCCTCTCACGCAAAAAATCTGGCAACGCTTACCCCATCCACATGAATGGCCAAGCCCTACAAAACAACGAAACATTCGATCTCGTTGGCGTCGCTTTCGAACATGATCTCAGCTGGCACAAAGACATTACTTCAGTAGCCACATCGGCAGCTAAAAAGCTTGGTTTTCTTTTTCGAGCCAGAAAATGCTTTTCCCCTTCCAACTTATACACTCTCTATGTTTCCCAAATAAGACCTAACCTAGAGTACTGGTCCCACATCTGGGGAGCGGCATCACCTTCGACACTTAAGATCCTTGATTCTGTCCAAAAGAGAGCCATTCGACTTATCAATGACCCAGCCCTCACGAGAAAACTTTCTCGCTCATCGCCGCGCTGTAGGGGATTTATCCCTTTTCTACCGCTACTTCCACGGATTTTGCTCTGAAGAACTAGCCGGTATTATTCCCCCCCTGAATGTCCCTAACAGAACAACCAGAGGCGCGTTACGTATGCATCCCTTTACTGTCCAGCTACAAAAGCCTAGAACAGACCACTTCTCTCGCTCATTCATACCTAGGATCTCCAAATTATGGAAGAAATTGCCTGCGGATGTTTTCCCTTCCCGTCCCAACCTCCAATCCTTCAAATCACGTGTCAATAGACTACATTTCCCTTCTCTTCAGACACCCACGGTACGTTAGTACTTAGGCTTGAAGTCTACGTGGGATGTCTTAGATAAAAAAAATATATATTATATAGTAATATACAATACATAATATATTCTTGAACGTTCCAGCGACGGCTGTGTTCATCGGTGAGCACTAGGTTATGAGTTAGTAGTGTTGAGGTTGAGTGGTGTTAATTCATACAAATACATGGAATATACTGGCCTTTGCTGTCAGCATATTTCTTTGGCAGGAAAAGATCCATAAATGTTTGTCCGGAATTTCTCAGGAACTAACCATGAAAAACTTATTATTCAGGCAGGAAACATGAGTAGGTAGGAGGAAAAATGTACTGGAACATTGTACACACTGGTGTACAATGTTCCAGTACATTTTTCCTCCTACCTACTCATGTTTCCTGCCTGAATAATAAGTTTTTCATGGTTAGTTCCTGAGAAATTCCGGACAAACATTTATGGATCTTTTCCTGCCAAAGAAATATGCTGACAGCAAAGGCCAGTATATTCCATGTATTTGTATGAATTAACACCACTCAACCTCAACACTACTAACTCATAACCTAGTGCTCACCGATGAACACAGCCGTCGCTGGAACGTTCAAGAATATATTATGTATTGTATATTACTATATAATATATATTTTTTTTATCTAAGACATCCCACGTAGACTTCAAGCCTAAGTACTAACGTACCGTGGGTGTCTGAAGAGAAGGGAAATGTAGTCTATTGACACGCGATTTGAAGGATTGGAGGTTGGGACGGGAAGGGAAAACATCCGCAGGCAATTTGTTCCATAATTTGGAGACCCTAGGTATGAATGAGCGAGAGAAGTGGTCTGTTCTAGGCTTTTGTAGCTGGACAGTAAAGGGATGCATACGTAACGCGCCTCTGGTTGTTCTGTTAGGGACATTCAGGGGTGGAATAATACCGGCTAGTTCTTCAGAGCAAAATCCGTGGAAGTAGCGGTAGAAAAGGGATAAATCCCCTACAGCGCGGCGATGAGCGAGAGAGTTTTCTCGTGAGGGCTGGGTCATTGATAAGTCGAATGGCTCTCTTTTGGACAGAATCAAGGATCTTAAGTGTCGAAGGTGATGCCGCTCCCCAGATGTGGGACCAGTACTCTAGGTTAGGTCTTATTTGGGAAACATGGAGAGTGTATAAGTTGGAAGGGGAAAAGCATTTTCTGGCTCGAAAAAGAAAACCAAGCTTTTTAGCTGCCGATGTGGCTACTGAAGTAATGTCTTTGTGCCAACTGAGATCATGTTCGAAAGCGACGCCAACGAGATCGAATGTTTCGTTGTTTTGTAGGGCTTGGCCATTCATGTGGATGGGGTAAGCGTTGCCAGATTTTTTGCGTGAGAGGGAGCATGACTGGGTTTTGGAGGCGTTGAACTGAACAAGGTTATTGTTACCCCAGTCTAAGATGAATTGAAGATCTTGTGAAAGGGATGGGTACATAGATCTGCGTCCATTATCCAACTCCCGATTCGAATTTTCTTTTTGTGAAAAAAACCGTGACAACACCTGTATTTTTCATTTAATTTTTTGTAAGCCTGTTAAGTTCTGAATACAACTATGTATCACACTTAATATTTTATGAAATAAATAAAGGTTACAGTATAAAAAATGTATTCTATCTCTCTTTTACTCTTTGCATCTTATGGAAAATTATTTATTTAATAAAATATTAGTGCTGGCACAAGGCTGGCTTAAACGGACGGCAAAAATTAAAATCAAAAATCTGAAACTTCGGTCTTCTCCGAATATCGGAATTCGGAATATTTTAAAGTTCGCAGTGGCTTACAAATTGGCATACAATTGCGCAACTTTGTCGAAATTTTTATTATCTATCTTTTGTGGTTATCAAGATGTCAGTGTTACCGTATCAAATTTGTTATACCCTATATATGGCTATATTCGTTACATGTATTTTGTTACGCATACCCGTGTATTATATTTATTAAAAACTATTATTAACATAGTTTTATTCATTGAAATAGAAATATGAAAACTAGAAACAGGGATATTAATTATGCTAAATTATTTTGCCCAGGCACTGCTCCTGCAGTGTTCAAATGTTCCACGAAAGCATCTCTTATTCTCAGTGGCTCCGATCCAGCACGCTTTCCACTTTGCTGACTCAAAGCATATTTGAAACGGAATCTTTTCTCTAAATCTTCTGATCCTTGATATTGTCACCAAATCATTTTCCCCTCACTCCCGGGTCACCCTTTCTGCTAAACTCCGGTAGCGACGACGCGCGTCGGCATATCTCGCCGGTATCGGGGCGGAAGGGGTCGACTTGGGAGGTGGAATCAGCCGTCAACGTCAGTCAACCATGGTCTGCGCACTCCAATTTAGCCGCTCGAGCTACATTTGTTTCTCGCCACACAACCAGACGGCGCGTCGGTCAGATATTTCAGCATATTGCGCATGTGCTACAAACTGTCAACTGTCTTGTCACTCGATTGTTGTCTGTCTTGTCGCTGGATTGTTAATATGTTGTAAAAGTTTAATTGAAAATACTAAAAATGAGGCTTTTTCTACTCCTTGAAAGGTAGGAGGAAAAATGTACTGGAACATTGTACACCAGTGTGTACCCCAAAGAAAAAACTCTAGAATATCAATAAAAAAGCAATAAGTAATGGCATATTATACGTTGTTGAAGGTGTCTTACCTCAAAGATATTTTGATAGTTTTTGAATCAAAATAGGCATTTCTTGACGAAAATGCAGGAACTTGAAGGTAGATAAAGGCATATTCTAATGTAAAAACTGAAATAAGAAACGAATTTTCAAAAGATGATCACGAAAACGCTGGATTATAATTAACATACCGGAATGAAGAATGAAGGCATGGAGGAATACGACTAATATACATTCTTCAGCATTCAGCATCAGCACAGTGTCCAAAAAAAACTGTTAACAAGGTAATAGAAACTCTTAAAATGGGAAAGAGCCATTCTATAATGAAAAAACTTTAGATACAGAATCGCAATCTGGGTTAAGGGATGGTTTTCGTGTGTAAAACACCATACTCGACACACGGACTTGCAGGAAGTGTCTCTCAACGGGAAAAAAGCCTTCTTGAAAATAACGCTCAGATTGCTCTGAAATGGTACCTTGATGTTGATTTATTCCAAGTTAAAAAAGTATAGCATTCAAAAACTACATTGTATATGCATATTAACCTAAGCGACCAAATTTCTACCAAAGAAGAGATAAGCAAACTCCATTATATTGATTTTTCACGATATTTTTGACATCATCAGAAGTATGGTACCAACCCACATATGTATATATTTCTGACGAATGCACTAGATAACTAAGCAGTACCCATGTATTAACTTAAAATTAAATGTTTTAAATTAATATGCTAATTTATAATGAAATTTACATAACGTTGTAGCGAAACGCTACAGTGTGTATAGAAAAAATTAGACCTGATGTGGAGCCTAAAAAAGTGACCTAAGACAGATCTGTAAAAGATACTTTTAAAAAGTATCTAGATACTAGATAAGTTGGTTTTTAGAAAAGTATCTCAAGTTACTTTCAGTATTTAGTTCTTCAAAAAAATGTCTTAAATCCTTACTTCAGTTACTTTGTAAAATATATTAAGAAGATACTTACATATAATAATACTTTGATAAACACATATTATTGTATGTATGCTAGGTTTTAAAACCACTGTAACTATTTTGCATCTTACTTCATGACAATAATGACAAAGATGGCACTCAATTTTAAACCTGCGATGGTTGCTCTAAAAAAAGTATGACTTATTTTAATACTCTAAATTCTACCGTTTTCGATAAAAACCAAATTAAAACCTTTAATACATGGATGGTTAATTTTCGTATAAATGCAACCCTTACTGAAACTTCTTTTGTTAGTAGGCTTTAAAAAAGCAAACCAACGAAATAAAATCTTTATTAACGTTAACGATAACAAAACGAACAAAATAAAAAACAAAGCTTATTAAAAAGAAGTTTCAGTAGATGTTTCATTTATAGGAAAATTAACCATGTAATAATGGTTTCGATTTGATTTTTCTCAAAAACGGTAGAATTTAGTTTAAATAAGTCATACCTTTTTTGAGAAAAAAGATTATAGATGTAAAATTTAGTTTTTGTCATAAAGTAAGATGCAAAATAGTTAGTGGTTTAAAAAATATTATACTAAACCTAATTGCATATTATTACTTGCCGTCCCCAAAAACCCCCGATCCTACCCCTGATAATATACGTTTGCAGCTATATTAATATAAAACTTAGAACTTACCGTATTTTAAACTTAACACTGTAGAGGCTGTTGTAATAAATTTGTAATACTTAATAATAATAATAATAATAATAATAACAAATATTAACTTCAGTAAGTATTAGTTAAAGACCGTCAATGGCAACTCAACACACAGTTCACACTAAGGGTGGCTGGATAGCAAAAAATCAAAACAAAGAATTAAATCTCTACACTCTGCCGTGTGCTTTTTTAAACGATTTAAATACTCTACAGTATCTTAGTTACTTTTAAATATCTAAGTTTTTAGTATCTAAGATACTTTTTTGAGTAAAAACATATAGTTCCTTTTTAAAAGTATTTAAGATACTAGATACTTTGGCCAAAAAATGAAAGTAACTAAGACACAGTATCTTAGATACTTAAAAGTAACTAAGATACTTTAAAGTATCTAAGATCCTTTTTATGACAGCTCTGCCTAAGAAAGTGGTCTTAATTTTGTGTAACTCCAAGAACAAAGACATAGAGAAATAAAAACGTAATTCTAAAATTTGTATTTATCAGATTATAATTCAGCGTCAAATTATGTAACAGTGCCCCAATTATACCAATTCTCTATCTGTTATAGTTACCGAGATAGTAAGCTAACGTATCAGTTTGCAAGACTCCAAAAAATCATATATTTTATGAAAACACAACTACAACTACGAACAACTCAAAAAATTAAAATTAATTCTGTTCTTCGTCTTCGTCTTCCTGTGTATTTGTATCCCTTTTTGACAATATTAAATAAAATGAGATGCAGATATACTCACACCGCACTAGTTCTTCCAACAGAAAAAACTAGGATTTATATTAATGGTCACTATTTATAAAAAGTTCTGCTTTATTCAAAAAAATCTGAAACCTGATATTTAGGGCCCAACAAACAAATATAAATTCCAAAAACCTATAATGTTGTATGAAACAAAATACTTTACATACAACGTGTTTTGAATGTGCTCCGTTATTTTGCCAATTGTGGCCAACGTAGTGCCAGAGAAAAATAAGCTGGTAGTGCTAAATAAATGTTGTGTTTCACTAATTGTTAAAGAACGCTGAATTTAACAACCTAAATAACAACAACGCATAATATATCCCTGAGTGCAAAACGATAAAAGAAACAATGTAAAATTTAATTCGTTTGGAATTAATGCATATAAAACCTTATCAAGTTAAGGGGATTCCTATTGTTGTCCTTATCTGCTTTTTTCGTTTTTTCGTTTAAGGCCAACAAACTCGACATAGATATTTTAAGGTATTGTGATTTTTTGTTTGCAACTGTGGTCAAGTATTTATAAACAGTGAAGTTGGGAGAGTTTTTGTACTGCGTGTTTTTATTTCGTATAGGGAATTACCGCAGAATTCACAATAGCGTTGGGATTGAATCAATATGAACCAAAGAGGAGCATTCAAGTGCTGTTCCAAGAAAGAGTTTACTAATATTTTCTGTATTGTTTGTCATGAGGTTTTTCACCCGAGCTGCCTCGAGAGGAAACCGGACGCACAAAAAATAGGGGGATACATCGGATACAAGATACTATATTCTACAGACTGTCATCTCGGACAACAGTATGATGAAGAAAAGGAAAATAAATTTAAGGGGAAGGTTGAAGGGCTCACATCCGAAATAGCTCAAAAAGATAACTTTCTAAAGCGTTTAAAGAGAAAGTCTGAGGCTTTTGAGGAGGAAGTGTTAGACACAGAACAGAAATATGTGGATGTTATCGAAGAACAAAAATTGAAAATAAACAGATTTAAAAGTGAAATAAAGGAATTGGTGGAGAATAATTTGAAGCTCAAGGCTGACATTAAATGCAGTGACGAAGAAATGATGCAGTTAAAAGAACAACTTAAGGATTTAAATGATATGTCAAAAAGTATGATTTCATCAATCCGTATCCTGGAAGCCGAGAATAAATTACACCAGGAAGAATTATTGAAGATGCAAATGCCAGCAACTACAGGAACAGTAAAGACCACAAGTACCCAGACTGATTCAGTGTGTGAAAATCAGGATAATGAAGAAACCGACGAAGAGGGGAAGAACAACAGTAATAATGCATTGGTGGAAGAGACCGATAATGAAATGCCGAGCAAGATATTGATTTTATGTGATGAATATGGACGCAGTGTTGATAGGTACTTAAAAAAGAATTTAATGAAAAAAAAAGGAAAATTTAGGGTGGAGTGCATTATTAAGCCTGGGGGCAATCTCGGTAATGTTTTGGAAAATATAGGTGTACTGGTTGAAAAATTTGATTTTAACGATTATGTCATTATAATAACTGGTGCTAACGACTTTGGGTGTGGTAAGATACCTTCATTTAGATTGCTGCTCAATAAAATTAGGGAATGTATTCGTACTAATATATTAATGGTCTCTGTTCCCAGCCTTTTGCGAAATAGCAAACTGGCTACCAAGATTTTTAGATACAATAGCAAACTGGCACAATTTATAAATAGACTAAATAACTGTGTTGAGGGTTTAATTACTTACACGGAATTCAATTTGCTTAGGGGGATAGACAATAATAAAAGAGGCGTTTGTGGTCATTTAGTTAAGAATGTTTTCCACAATAAGTCATGTAAAAATTTAGTGTTTATTCATCCTGTGCATGATTTTGCGGACGGGCAACATAAAAGACCAGTAGATGTTTCGGAAGATCATGTAATGTATAATGCTGATCTTCCTCGTGCGAATGTTGGTTTTTTAGGAACGCCAGTGATATGTGTCGATCCAGTGACTCGAAATCAAAAGACTGCTTAGTTTCTCCTAAAATTACCACGCACAGCAACAGAGACAGTTTTTCGATAGTAATGCTAAATATACAGTCTGTTAGGAATAAAACTGATGAACTAAGCATTTTTCTAGCTGGCTTAGATCATCCGGGTCTAGTAATGCTGTGTGAGCACTGGTTAAAGCCAGGAGAACCTTTGTATAATAATAATAATAAATAATAATAAAGATGTTTATTTATGCCAATAAAAATAATTTAAATATAAATATAAAATTGCTAAAAGTAAAAAAGAAAACCAAAAAATGACAGTAGTATACTAGTTGGCATAAATAGGTACCTGGTTATATTGTACTGGACGTGTTTTGTCGTTCTACTCAGCTTCGTGGAGGCTCGGCTATTTTGATAAATCAAAGGTTTTCTAAACAATATAGATTTAAGGATGTAAATATATTTAGTAATCAGCTGGAGGAGAAAACTTTTGAGTTAACAGCTGTTTATTGTTCAAAGATTGATTTGTATGTATTATGTATTTATAGGGCACCTACCTATAGGCAATATTGATAATTTTCTAAATAGACTGGACAATTGTGTTGTCACGTATTCCTTTTAATTCCTCTATAATTTTGACTGGAGATCTAAATATTAATTTTTTTGACAGTTTGGATTTGAACACACAGTTGTTGGGTAGTCTATTAGGGTCGTTTAATGTAAAGATGCACGTGGAACAAGCAACGCGAGTTACATCTCACTCATCCGCATTAATTGATTATTTATGTACAAATTTTAACCCGGACTTGGTTGAGTGTTGTGTTGTTAATGCTGGCTTATCAGACCATGAGGCCATTTTATGCGAATTTAGCATAATAAGACAAAGAAACATTAGAGGTAGAAGAAGGGGTAGGTTATTTACAAAACGAAATTATCTTACGTTCTCGCAGCTTTGCGGTTCTGAAAACTGTCAAAGAGTGTTAGAGTCTGAAAGTCCTTTGAGTACATTTCATTCCATAATGTGCGGGATTTTTGAAATTTCATTTCCTTTTAAGTTATTAAAAGAACGAACAAAGAAACCTTGGTTTACAAGAGGATTAAAGATTTCGGCACGAAATATGTGTAGCCTTCATTACATACGAAAATATAATATTCATAATCATATCTTTAATGCCTACTTTTGTAAATATAGATCAATATATAGAGCAACTATAAAAGCAGTTAAACAAATGTACTACAGAAATAGGATTGGTCTCTCTGGTAATAGACAGAGGGAAACGTGGAAAATTGTTAATGAGATACGGGGTAATGCTGATAAAACGGAAATTGATACAAGTTTATCACCTGGCCAATTGAATGACTTATTGCTCAGTTGCCGACAATATTTCAAATAATGTATCAGGGACTGAATTTTTCACACTTCTTAAAGCATACAAGTAAATGTGAGTCATTTTTCTTTAGCCCAGTAACTGTTCAAGAAGTGAAGCAGACCTTTTTGGATATCAAATCCAATAAGGCGGCAGGCTGGGATGGTATTTCCATAAAACTTTTTTTAAAGCTTTCGGATGGGGCTTTGAAAATCATGACCGAGGCTATTAATTTTTCCTTCTCTTCCGGGACATTTCCGGAATGTCTGAAGAGAGCTAATATTGTTCCTTTATATAAAGGAGGTGATCCAAATAGCCCTTCCAACTACAGACCAGTCGCTTTGTTGCCCACTTTATCAAAAATAGTCGAGAAGTTAGCAAAAAAAAAACGGATTGTCTCATATTTAGAAAGTCAAAAAATATTACGGATTACGGTCTGGCAAGGGAACAAAACATGATGGCGTGTTTCACTTTCTTCAAAATCTCTATTTAACGCTTAATGACGGACATGCGGCTGCGGCGGTTTCTGTGATTTATCAAAAGCATTTGACTGCGTGAGTCAGAATCTTGCTGCAGAAGCTTAAATTTTATGGTTTTAGGGGTCAGTGTCTCAAATGGTTCGAGTCTTATTTGTCAGAAAGGGTCCCAACAGTATCATTGGGGGGTGTAGTATCTAAGTTGCAGAAACTAAGTTCTGGGGTGCCGCAGGGATCAGTTCTCGAACCCGTTTTGTTTTTGTTGTATGTTAAGGACCTCGCAGATCTGAAAATATTTGGAAAACTTACAATATATGCTGATGATGCTACGATACTCTGGGGCAATATTAAATCAAATAACTTCCATAATATTATTAATGAGGATTTAAAGACTTTAAAAAAATGGTGTGACGCAAATGAGCTGTGTTTTAATGTGTCAAAAACTAGTGTTATGTCGTTTAAATGTAGTTTGAGCAACATATACTTGGAGGATAATGTTGTTAGCAGTTTAACGGAAAATAAATTTTTAGGAATTTATATGGATAATAGGTTGAAGTTTGACGTCCATGTAAATACACTTTGTGCGAAACTTTCCTCAAACACATATGCTATAAAAGTTGTAACAAGAGAATTTGATCAACTGACAATGCGAAGTATGTATTATGCGCTAATAGACTCGCATTTACGCTATGGTATATGTTTTTGGGGAACATGTTCAGGGCAACTCTTCCCAAGTGTGTTTGTTCTCCAGAAAAGAGCAATGAGATATATGTATAAGGCAAAACCGAGGGAGTCATGTAAACCTCTCTTTTTAAGAGAAAGAGTACTACCTTTATACGCTTTATTTATTTTGGAGACAGTGTGTTTGCTACACAAAAAATATAAGCAGAATATTCGCATTGCGCCAAATTACCATACACGTCAGACCTTCACTATTTCCTTCCGATTCCATCTACTTCTCAAATAGACTGAATTATCTTTTTGGGTCGCCAATTATTTAATAATTTACCCCTGTACATTAGGGAAATTTATGATGGAAAACGATTTAAGTCAGAGGTGAAGAAACTGCTTGTTGTGAGGGCATATTATGGCATAGCAGAATATTTAGATGAAAGATTTTAATTTGTTCAGTATTCGTTTCCTTTACAATCAATTTAAAATATTTGTAATGTGGGGTTGTATGTGGATGGGTGAGATGCTTGTACTATCCTTGTGGTTGTTGCGAATATGATGTGTAACTTTGATGTATATTTTGTTTAAATTTTTCTTTTGACATTTTAAATTACTGACTTGATACAAGTAACTTTTATGTACATATATTTTATTTAAATTTTTTTACGTTTTTATGTTACTGACGTACTATATGTAACTTTGATGTACATGTACCATATTTTAATATTTTATTATTAATTTTTGTTTTGTCATGTCCAATTTTTGACTTTTTTTTTTTTTTATTTGCTTTATATTTTACTTTATACTTGATAGTTAAGCTTTGTCAATAAGAAATTCTTGTGACAATAAAGCATTTTTGATTTGATTTGATTTGATTTGATTTTTTAAAATAGCAAAATAAACCTCGCCTCTGGCAAATAAAACACTTCCAAAAACTTTACAATCCAACAAAAATTAAATTTTTCCAGTTTTGGTGGTTATTATAGGTGTGTATTTTTGAAAATCTTTTATATACCTTCTGTATGTACCTTGAAAAAGAATAAATATCATCAGTTTCCCTTTGCTGTCTACCTCTTGTTTCTTGTAAAACCGAGGTAACTTGACTTATTAAATTGGCCACTTTCTTTTTCGTCAAAAACGCATCTCCCTTAGTGAAAAATTAGAGCTGGCTCTATTTTGTTGGGTGGACACCCGGGGGGTTTGCCCACACCTGTGACGCATAAATGAGAATCGCGAGAATCGAGTAGATTTAACGCAGGGTGAAAAAGTAGAGGTGAACACCCATAAGTGAGAATCGGCCTTACGTAAACAGTAACCTGGTAAACACGTGAGCTGTGCCACGCTCTATTCCGCACTGAAGAAGAATTTTACTTTTACTCACCCTCCAAAATTAATATACAAAGTTCGATAAAAATTCCAAAAAAAAAATTCGAGAAGTCCAAAATTAAGTCACAGTCGAGCTGAATGCGAGAGGTTGGCGCGTGCGTGCCAAAGAATGCCCTAGCTCAAATACCAGAGAGAGGGTTGGGTTTATAAAGAGGGCGCCACTGTTTTTGAATCCGGGTTAAAAACACAAACCCTCGTAGATGGTATTGGAACCTCGCTTTCAACTCGCTCACGCACTCAAGTCAACAAAACAAAAAAAAGGAAATATTAACTGGAAACTTTGAAGTCTGGTGAGACAAATAAAACATGAATTTAAAACAAATTTACAAGTTTATTTACAAAAAAAGAATAAAAATTTGTGGGTCGCGTGACTAGTTTTGCATTTACTGAATTCCAAACTCAAACCCTGAGGGGGAAATTAAAAGGGGGAAAAATTATGATACGAATCGATTCGTCATTGGTCGCAAAACACAAGTTATATATATATATATATATATATATATATATATATATATATATATATATATATATATATATATATATATATATATATATATATATATATATATACAGGGTGTTTCATTAAGGGTGGTGAGGTACCATATCTCAGGAATTGATACTCCAGGAGCTTTGAAAAAAAATCCCAAGAAGGAAAGTGGCCAAGAGAAATTGCTGGAAATACCTTTTAAGTTCCTAACTCTGTCGCTAGGGGGCGTAATTGCTGTGGTCATGTAAAAAAAGACATTTTTCTGGAAATTATCCCTATAAAACCTATGAAAAAAATATTACACTGATATTTCTACTAGAATTCTACATCTTTTTGGTTTAACAGTTTTTGCTGTAAGATGTAAAATTAGGGCGGGAGAGGAGGGGGAAAGTCTACTGATAAAAGTGTCCATAATTTTGGTTTGACTCAACAGAATTTGATGAACATGGTCTCGTTTAAGAAAGGAAGGCTTGCTAATTTAAACGAAATAATAGCGGTGTTACATTGACTTTCGCGGCACTCGCTAGAGGGCGTTATTTGAAAAACTCCTTGTTTTTTCAATTTTTCTTCGAAATTTTAAATGGAATGACATAGTTATTATATCATAATCGAAAAGTAGGATAAATTTGCAAGAGAAAATGTAAAAAATTCGATTCGATATCTTCATTAGTTTCGGAGTTATAGCCAAAAGAATAATTAATATCATGTTAATTAAAAAAAGCAATTGTTTTTATGGGTCCGTGGTCAAGCGTGCCATGAAAAATAAAAAAAATATTTTTAAACTTTTTATTAAGTGTGATACCTGACAGCCTATTCACGTTCCGCAAAAGGAGCATTTTCAAAACACTGAAAATATATGGCCAGCATATCGTAAGCCTCGGCGCTGGTACAAGCCATTTTTGAAAGATGCAGCACAAAAGTTGAATAACGATAAACTCAAAATTCACAAAAAATCCGAGGTAAAATTTGGACAGATAACTATCAAAGATTGATTAGAGTGACATTTCAATTTATTTGCTTCCCTGAAAACCTGCCGATTAGTTTCGGAGTTACAGCCAAAAGAATAATTAATATCATGTTAATTGAAAAAAGCAATTGTTTTTATAGATCCGTGGTCAAGCGTGCCATGAAAAATAAAAAACATTTTTAAACTTTTTATTAAGTGTGTTTTTCACTTTTTATTCCATTACTATTGCCTTTAATTTACTTGCCTGTCGTATTATTAAAAAATTATCTAGTAAGCCATGAAACAAAATCGGCAGGTTTTCAGGGAAGCAAATAAATTGAAATGTCACTCTAATCAATCTTTGATAAGTATCTGTCCAAATTTTATCTCGGATTCTTTGTGAATTTTGAGTATATCGTTATTCAACTTTTGTGATGCATCTTTCAAAAATGGCTTGTACCAGCGCCGAGGCTCACGATATGCTGGCCATATATTTTCAGTATTTTGAAAATGCTCCTCTTGCGGAACGTGAATATGCTGTCAAGTATCACACTTGATAAAAAGTTTAAAAATATTTTTTTTATTTTTCATGGCACGCTTGACCACGGACCCATAAAAACAATTGCTTTTTTTAATTAACATGATATTAATTATTCTTTTGGCTATAACTCCGAAACTCATGAAGATATCGAATCGAATTTTTTACATTTTCTCTTGCAAATTTATTCTACTTTTCGATTATGATATAATAACTATGTCATTCCATTTAAAATTTCGAAGAAAAATTGAAAAACGAGGAGTTTTTCAAATAACGCCCTCTAGCGAGTGTCGCGAAAGTCAATGTAACACAGCTATTATTTCGTTTAAATTAGCAAGCCTTCCTTTCTTAAACGAGACCAAGTTCATCAAATTCGGTTGAGTCAAACCAAAATTATGGACACTTTTATCAGTAGACTTTCCCCCTCCTCCCCCGCCCTAATTTTACATCTTACAGCAAAAGGTGTTAAACCAAAAAGATGTAGAATTCTAGTAGAATTATCAGTGTAATATTTTTTTGATAGCTTTTATAGGGATATTTTCCAGAAAATGTCTTTTTTTACATGACCACAGCAATTACGCCCCCTAGCGGCAGAGCTAGGAACTTAGAAATTATTTCCAGCAATTTCTCTTGGCCGCTTTCCTTCTTAGGATTTGTTTTCCAAAGCTCCTGGAGTATCAATTCCTGAGATATGGTACCTCATCACCCTTAATGAAACACCCCCAATACATATATATATATATATATATATATATATATATATATATATATATATATATATATATATATATATATATATATATATATATAAGTTATATGTCAGTCACCTTCACATTCCACAGGTCAAGCACACCCGACAACAGTCGATTCAGCAGAATCAGCAAGATTGCATTATAGCGTATACGTTGAATGAACTTTATTTTAATTGTTAATAATTTTAGTCTTGAATTAGAATCGAATTGTAACAGTCGAATTTTTCAGTAATAAAAATTGTTTTTTAAAAAAGGACTTTACAGAAAATAAAACTTAAGTGGCGCAGTCGGTAGGATGTTCTAACGGCATTAACGCATATAATACCGGTTTGTTTCAACAATTTATAGAACACCTGTTTTTAAAAATTCGTGAGTGACAAAAAGTCAAAAAATCGCGAGTTCCAATCCCCAGATCTTAAAATCCAGTTAAGTGAATTGAGTAGCTTAACGAGAAGCCCCGAGTGAATATCGACGGCAACTCACCGCAGTGACGTGAAAACTTCAAGTGAATATTGAAGGGCGTTACATGGAGAAGATACTGGTTTTTCTGTAAGTATCTATGTCATATAGAGGTCCTTTAAAAATATATAATTCTGAAAGTTCAGACTCAGGGACAAATTCTGATTCAGACTCATCAATCACCAATATTTCAACCTTGTATCGCACAAGATCTCCCCTAAATTTTAATTGTAACTGTTATACAAATTTTAATAATACAAAAATGGCTTTACCACAATTAAAACAAGAATATTTGGGCATGGTTCCAGAATTTCATGGCGAAACTGAACTACTCCCAAGATTCTTAAGTGTAGGAGAAAAATTGGTTAATAAATTCTACAACACAGTAGATCTCAATGACTTTCAGAATGAATATCTGATGTCTAGTCTTTTAGCAAAAATTAAAGGCGAAGCTGCTGTGAATATATCTTCTTGTATAATTAATAATTGGCACGATTTAAAAACTGCACTTCTCAATGCTTACGCAGATAAACGTGACATTTACACCTTGAATATCGAGATGACAGAGATGAAACAAGAAAATGAGTCACCATTTGATTTTTACAATAGATTACAACAAATTCTAAATGTACAAATTTCATATATTGCTACACACAGTGGAGCAAATGAAGCTCAAATCTTGTCTCAGTACTGTCGAAATTTAGCTTTAAGGGTATTATTAAGAGGGTTAAAAGACCCAATAGGTTCCTTAATGCGTACTAAAAATCCCCCGGATTTAAATACCGCTCTTAGTATGTTAACAAATGACTTTCAACTTGAATCGGCGCAGCATAAAAAATTTAAAAATATACAAAAACCTATGACTAAACCAAATTTTCCAAACTTCCAAAATAAACCAAAAATTACACCGCCTTTACAGTTAACAAATTTTCCGCATAATTCACAATTTTTACAAAGGCAAAACCAACCCCAATTTAGTGGAAATCCTGGGCCTAGACCAAATGTTTTTAGGCCTAATCAAAATAAAAACTTCTCAAATCCAACACCTATGAGTACCTCGACAAGAAATACTTTTAGACCACCATTTAGTAATGGCCAAAATCAAAGTTTTAACAATCACCCCAATTCGCAATTTAATAACAATAGACCAAATTATATAATAGAGGAATTATATAATATTGACGATCAAAATCATATTGAAGACTCCACCGAATGTGAAGAACAAAATCAATATGAGATTGATAGCCCAGAATCCCAACCATATATCGAACATCCTGTAGATTATGACAATAAGGAGTTTTTTCGGGCAGAAGCCTCGAATTACCCAATTTCCAATTAATGAATCTCACTAATAATGAAAGTAAACTTCCCTACATTATTTTTCCCGAATTTAATTTAAAAATTTTAATTGATACGGGAAGTACCAGATCTTTTGTGAAACCCAAAATTGCCGAAAAATATTTTAGAAAATCCATAAAAAATGACCCTTTTCAAATTTCTACAGCTCACAGTACCACGGTAGAAAAATTTAGTACCATGATACCTTGTTCAAACATTTTTAATGTAAATAATAAACCATTAAAATTTTATATTTTTAATTTCCACGATTATTTCGATTGTTTACTAGGAATGGATAATCTAACATTACTTGGCGCTATTGTAAACTTGCATAAAAATATTATAAGTACTACAAAAGCAGAAGTAGAACTATTTTATCATAGCATATCGCATAACAATACAAACTGTATAGTGTTACAACCGAGATGCGAACAAGTTGTAAGAATTAATGTTAAAAATAAACAAAACGGCGATGTTATTATTCCTTATTTAAAAGTTGATGATCTTGAAATACCGGAGTGCCTTGCAAAGGTCGAAAATTATCAGACATTTTGCCCAGTTCGTAATTTATCGGAATTAGAAAAAACTGTTGATTTTTCAGAACCTATAGAAGTGATTGATTTTGATAATTACGAGGTGCAGCCAAAAAATTGTAAAAATTTTAATCATTTAAAATTCGAAAAATACAAGTTTGATATTTCTAAAGTTAGGCATGAACGTTTGAAGCTAGAGGAATACGATTACGACATAGTGAATAAAAAAGGCGTTTTAAACAAAAATGCCGACGCACTCTCGCGTATAGAGTTAAACGCAAACGAAACGACGACAGGACCGGACTCCATTTTTAAACTTAGCGAATACGTAGATAAAATAAATCAAAACTTAGGTCAAGATCAAAACGAAAATCAATCAGTTATAGTTGAGACAGGCGATCTCGATAACGCAGAAAACGCAATCGAGGACAGTGACCAAACTGTACATTCTAACCTAGAAAATCCTATTATAGGCATTCCTATAATTGATTGCCCCGTAAATTTTGGAAAAAACCAAATTATAATTTCTGAAGTAAATTTTGCTCCTGCAGAACCAAGTAGAGTCACCCTGTATAAAACTAAACAAAGAACATTTATTCAGTTTTCAAAAAACAACTATGAACAAGAAATAATTAAATTTATTAAAGAAGTCATTGTACCAAAAATAAAATATTACTTATATTTCGAAGACCCAATTTACGAAAAATTTAGTTCTGTCCTCCAAAAATATTTTAAAAATTCCCAAATCAACATGATAAAATGTACTAAAAAACTAATTGACGTGACATCCGAGGACGAAATTAAACAAACAATACAAAACCACCACGAAGGAAAAACTAACCATCGAGGAATCGAAGAGACCGAAAAACGCATAAAAACTACATATTATTGGCCAAATCAACAAAAATCAATACAAACTTATATTAATGAATGTGAAATTTGTCAATCCACAAAATATGACAGGCGACCTCTTAGGTTAGAGTTTAATGTCACCCCAACGGCCGTAAAGCCATTTCAAATTTTACACATAGACAGCATCACTTTAGAGAATTGTAAATTTCTAACAATAATTGATTCCTTCTCTAAGTATGCACAAGCATATAAACTTATCTCTTCCCAAGGTATCGAAGTAGCAAACAGCCTTGTTAAATATTTCACCCACCATTGCATTCCTGAACAGATCATTTCAGATAACGGCCTTGAGATAAAGAATTCTGTTGTGCGTGAACTCTTGTCAACGCATAAAATTAAAATTCATTTTATAAGCTCGCAACACCCCGAGTCAAATGGGCTCATAGAACGTTTTCACTCTACCCTCGTAGAGCACATAAGGTTGCTTAACAACCAAAATGAGTACAAAAAAGAACCCATAGAAATAAAAGTAAATTACGCACTTCTAGCCTATAATAACACTATTCATTCAGTCACAAATCTAAAACCTTACGAAATCGTAACAGGCCATTTTGGCACCGAATCCCCCTTTAATTTAGATATTGATAAACAACTTGTAAATAATTATGTTTTAAATCATCGCGACAAAGTAAAAATTCTTTACCAAAAACTTAACGAAGACATTCAAAAGAAAAAAGAATGCGTCATAAATAAAGCCAACGAAAATAGGGAAAAACTACCGGAAATCCCCGACACTGTTTTTGTTAAAAACAAACAAAAGCAAAGTAAAACCCTTAACAAATACAAAAACGAAAAAATTAGATCTATCGACAAAAATTTAAAAACCGCGAAAATAAAAACTACACACGGTAATACTACAGAGAAAATTCACATTTCTAATGTCAAAAGACCCAAAAAGAAAACTTATAACTTTGAAAATATTTCAGGTTCCTCACGGTCGGACAAGGAATAGAAATAAGAAACATTACAAGAAATCTAGGTGTCCTGCCAATAAATTTGGGCCCTGCCAAACTACAACGCACGGAACACACTTTTGTTCATTATTTTAATTTAGAGCCTCTATTTAACGAGTTTAGCAATTTAAATATGCAATTTAGCAATCTTAAGTCTTATCTTGTAAATAATACAGTTTATAGTAAAGAATTAGAAAATTATTATAAAATGACAAGTTTTAGCCAAAAAAGTATTTTAGAAAAAATAGAAAATATTCGCTTTCATAAAAATAATCGCACAGAAAGAGGGTTAATAAATGGTTTAGGTTACGTAATTAAAGGTGTAACTGGTAATTTAGATGCTAGCGATGGTGAAAAAATCTATAAGATTTTAAATCATCTACAAAGCAATGAGAAAAGCATTGAAAATCAATTAAAAATGCAATACTCCTTAAACAGCCAAATTGTACAAAATTTTAACGAAACCGTTAAAAATATTATGCATAATGAGTATATTCTAAGGTCAAGAATAATGCAGCTGGGTCAAATTGTTAAAGACGGCGCTACACATCAAGATATGCTTTTTGCAAAAGATTTATTTAACCAACTAATTATTTTATATAATTCAATTTTAAATACGTTGCAAGATATAGAAAATTCGGTAACTTTTTGCAAACTAAATACCATGCACCCCAGTATAATTAAATCCAAAGATTTGTTTTATGAATTACAAAGAATATTCTCACATTATAAAAACCAATTTCCATTCGAACTTAAATATGAAAATATATTAGATTTTGAAAATATTATAAAAATTAATTGTAAAATCGATTTAAATAAAATTACTTATTTTTTATCTTTGCCTATAGACTACGAAACAAATTTTGATCTTTACTATTTCTTATCGATCCCTTCTAAGTATGAGTCAGAATTTGTCACTATTATCCCTAATAGTAAATATTTTTTAAAATCAAAAAATGATGACGTAATTAAACCTCTAAATGGCATATGTACCCAAGGTAAACCTTATCAGTGCCCAAGTATCCTACAGTCTAATTTTAACACGTCCTGCGAAGAAGACATCTTACTTCACCAAAGCACCAGCAGATGCCGCTTCAGCAAACTTCAGATTTCAGAAAATCATATGGAGATCATCCCGGACCTTAACCAATTTTTGGCCGTCTTCCCAAAAGAAGAAAAGCTTGAAATTTACTGCAAAAACCAAATGGAAATAAAAGAACTAATAGGAATATATCTTATAAAACAAAATTATTGTAAGATAATATTCCGCAAACAAGAACTAGTTTTTCAAGAAATTAGTCATGGAAGGCCAATGGTTATAAATACACCAAAATTCCATTTTTCACCCGAAAACCAACCCAAATTCAATATTGAATTGGAAAAATTACGTTTTGACGTGCCGCCCATGAACCCAGTAATGCCTATAGAAAAATACACCCAAAACTACTATGTGCCCAGCTTATGGACCATTACACTTTATATTGCCGTCGCTATTGCAGTCACCTATTTGTGGCTTAAGAAAACCAAGATATGGAAAAAGACTCCGACAACAGCTACACCAGAAGAAAATCAAGGGGTAGATATCCCTCTTCAACCCCGATGCCCAAGAATCAACCTTCCAGGGGATGCTTCTTTCTGAGGATGGAGGAGTTATATGTCAGTCACCTTCACATTCCACAGGTCAAGCACACCCGACAACAGTCGATTCAGCAGAATCAGCAAGATTGCATTATAGCGTATACGTTGAATGAACTTTATTTTAATTGTTAATAATTTTAGTCTTGAATTAGAATCGAATTGTAACAGTCGAATTTTTCAGTAATAAAAATTGTTTTTTAAAAAAGGACTTTACAGAAAATAAAACTTAAGTTATATATATATATATATATATATATATATATATATATATATATATATATATATGTATATATATGTATATATATGTATATATATATATATATATATATATATATATATATATATATATATATATATATATATATATATATATATATATATATATATATATATATATATATATATACAGTAGAACCCCGATTATCCGTGCGCGCTTTATCCGTGCGGCGGATTTTCCGTGCTTCATTTTAAATTGATCATCCGTGCGCGGATTATCCGTGGCGGAGCTCCAGAGGTTGGCGCATGCACCGTGCTGAAGAGTTCGACTCGGGAAATCCCCCATATGTGTTTACTTATTACATATTTTCGCCAACTGCCGACCGACTCGTTATTTAAACATAAGGAGACGCACACCGGAGCTAATGAAAAGCGCAAACGTAATGTTTTAACTATTGAACAAAAAATGGAAATTTTAAAACAATTTGAAAATAACATAAGTGTTGCTGTGTTGGCTAAAACATTTAACATTGGAAAACAAACGGTTCGTGACATTGTGAAGAAGAAAGCCGAATTACAGAGCTTTGTAGCTAAAGCTGACAGTGCAAAAGCTATTTCTGATAGGAAATCTCTCAAAGGGTCTACTTTTCGAGAGCTTGATAATAATATGACCAGGTGGTTCTTGCAGAAAACATCGGAAGGGGTTCCTATATCAGGACCTATGTGTGCCAGGCAAGCCCAAAAGTTTCACGAGCAGTTGAAAATCAAAAGGAAACTTCTCAGCATCTTCTGGGTGGCTTTACAGGTTTAAAAAACGTCATGGAATACGAGAATTAGCTGTTCAATGGGAGAAATTAAGTGCAGATAATGTAGCTATGGTAGAATTTTGCTACGATTTGGAAAATCTTATAAAGGAGCACGACCTAAAACCTGAGCAAGTGTATAATGGAGACGAAACTGGTCTTTATTGGAAAGCAATGCCGAAAAGAACACTTGCTGCAGGCTCAGAAACTAGTGCACCAGGTATCCTTTTCATACATATTTTTATGTATACAGTGTTTTTTTATTCATCATTTTTTTTAGGTTTCAAATCAAGCAAAGACCGTCTAACAGTGTTATGCTGTGCAAATGCATCAGGAACACATAAGCTTAGGTTAGCCGTCATTGGAAAATCAAAAAATCCGAGGGCTTTTAATAATATAAAAACACTGCCTGTTGATTATTATAATCAAAAGGCAGTTTGGATGGATAGAGTAATATTTAAAAGGTGTAAAATTTATACCCCAAGTTAAAACTTACCTGCAAGAAAATAATCTTCCACCCAAGGCTGTACTGTTACTGGATAATGCGCCATCGCATCCTGATGTAGAGCAACTAAAGTCAGCAGATGGGAACATATTCGTAGCGTATTTTCCTCCGAATGTAACATCTATAGCCCAGCCAATGGACCAAGGTGCTATAGAGACCATGAAGAGGCTTTACAGAAAAGACCTTATGCTTCAACTGTTGGGAGAATGTGACTTTATGGGGTTTTGGAAACGTCTAAATTTGAAAGAAGCAATTTATGCTGTAGCTCGCGCTTGGAGTCAAGTGAAAGCGACCAACATTAAAGAAGCATTTTATAAAATAATGACCTTAGAAGATACACCAGATGGAGAAGGTACTGAAGACGATAATCACTTAAATGAAGGTGAGTTATCGATCGGAAACATAGCGTCTATAGCCTCGCAAATCAAAGGTTTGGAAGAAATGGACAACGACAAAATAGAGGAATGGGTAGAATGTGATCACGAAGAAAAAGGGTATCAGATTATGGATGACGATTATTTAGATAACCAGACCTCTGCAGAAAGTTCTGACAAAAGTAGTGATGACGATGAGAATAACTGCGTCATCAAAACAAGTCATCGAGAAGCAGGGGATGCAGTAAATGTACTTATCCAATATTTTGAAGAACAGCATGGAACTGATGACATTCATGTGCTTCAGCTTAGAAAAATGAAGGAAATTATAAAGTGTAGAAGTTACGAAGCCCAAAAACAAGCAAAAATTAGTGATTTTTTTAAGTGATTTTTTTACATGCACATACATATGAACATATGTATGTATTCTTCAGTGTACATACATACATTATGTATAAATATTAAAACTGTTATTTTTTGTTACATGTATGTAGTATCACGTTTCTTTTCTTCGCATGACACATGTATTTTTCTGAATAAATTATTTAAAAAATAAAAAATGAGGTCTTTGGATTATCCGTGTTTTCGAATATCCGGCGAAGGCTCGGTCCCGGCTGGCACGGATAATCGAGGTTCTACTGTATATATATATATATATATATATATATATATATATATATATATATATATATATATATATATATATATATATATATATATATATATGAAGAAATATTGATCCGGGAGTACATCCGTTCGTTTGTTAAATTCCTATTGGAATCTGGCTAGGAATTTAACAAACGAACGAATGTACTCCCGGATCAATATTTCTTCACATTTCTCCATCCGTGAAAGTCTACGTTCAAACATATATATATATACAGTGTTTCTACGTAAGTTGGCGGCATATGGGAAACTTTTTTATTATTAATTTTACGAAAAAAAGTTATTCTTTATAAAAAGTTCTGCATGCTCCAAAAGCTAAAATGCAACCATCAGATATCAAATTTTATTAGTCGTATACGAGGTTTGTCAAAAAATGTGATTTTTACTCAAGAGTAAAGTACCTTTATTTTCGACAATATCGAAAATTAATATAAAGAAAAGATGTTTAGAATTAAAAATAACTTTAAAATATTCAACATTGTTTATTTACATTAAAAAACAATTTTTTTCGACATTTTCTCTGCGATAACGTTGACAATTGAAGTGTGCACATTAATGCATTACATTTACTAAATTAACAATCTCAATTTTCTCTTCCAGGCTTAATGTTTTTGGCATTTCTACCTTTCCGTAAACAAATACGTCTGTCAAACATAAAACTGTACAATACGGATCTCTAAAAACTATGAAAAACACTGTTAGACTGCCTAAAAAAAGTGTTTATACCGTGCTACTTTTTAAAATACGATTGTTGACTTTTTTTCGAATTTTCGATGTTTTGACAGTTCTCAAATCCTACTTCAAATACCACTTTTAAAACATGCCAGTGCATCCTAGATTAATTATGCGTTAATGTGCAAACTTAAATTTTCAACGTTATCGCAGAGAAAATGTCGAAAAAAATAGTTTTTTAACGCAAAATAAACAATGTTGAATATTTCAAAGTTATTTTTAATTCTAAACGTCTTTTCTTTATAATAATTTTCGATATTGTCGAAAATAAATGTACTTTACTCTTGAGCAAAAAACACATTTTTTGACAAACCTCGTATACGACTGATAAAATTTGATATCTGATGGTTGCATTTTAGGTTTTGGACCATGCAGAACTTTTTATAAAGAATAACTTTTTTTCGTAAAATTAACAATAAAAAAGTTTCCCATATGCCGCCAACTTACGTAGACACACTGTATATATATATATATATATATATATATATATATATATATATATATATATATATATATATATATATATATATATATATATATATATATATATATATATATATATATATATAATCACGTGGAACAAACCTAATAGTTACTTAGCACTGCTGTCGTATTAGCAGTTACACACACATTTCCTTCGATGAGGTTCGGCAGCCGTCGGATGGTACGAGGCCATTGATTCGCTTTTGATTTCCCGTCCAAGGCGAAAATAACCGACTAAATAGAATTGGAAAAGTTACAAAAATGGTCTCCAGGCTGCATTATCCCTCTTTTGTGAATAAAGCGAAATATCTAGGAGTAATTCTGGACAAACCGCTCAATTGCAACTCACAGGCCCTGGAGAGGATGGTATCTTCCCAGCTTTGCTACAGATCGGACTGGATATACTCTTACCCTTTCTCATAAGACTTTGGAGCTAGCCCCCTAAGCCGTAGCTGGTCGGCGACTAGGTTGATTTACATACCCAAGTTGGGTCGCACTGACCCACATCCTAAGTCTGCCTGACATCCTTTCTGCGGAAAAGCCTGGAAAAGATACTGTGTGGGCAGTGTGCACCAATATGCCTACCAGGCTGGCAGATCAACAGAACTGACACTAAATATCATGGTCGCTAGCTTCGCCAACTCCTTAAATAACAGGGAAATAGCGGTAGCAGCTTTCCTTGACATAGAAGGAGCATTTAATAATTCACCACTACTACGAGGCCACAATCTCAAGAAGGGTCGAACCTATAATATGTAACTGCCATGTAACTATTCTAGAATGTAGAACTATCACGACTTTTCTGGGTGGAGAGACGACCCAGGATGTTCTCAGGGTGGGGATCTCACCCTTACTGAGGTCGTTCTAAGTGGATGACCTACTTGCTATAGTCTCTTTGTGGGAGGTCGAGATGCAGGCATATGCAGACGATCTAGGGTAAATGAAGCGAAATATCTAGGAGTAATTCTGGACAAAACGCTCAATTGGAACTCGCATATGGGAACTAATTCGCAAACCGACTCTTTCCCTATGGACGTGGGCGTGTCGCAGAGTTTGTGACAAATCCTGGGGCATGTCACCTAAACTTATAAATTGGCCATATGTAATGATCATAAGACCAATGATAACATATAGCTCTGTTGGCGAAGGGCCATCAGCGCCTGACTTAAGCCAAACTCTCCGGTCTACAGCAACAAGCATGCCTGGCCAATCGCACCACGCCAACGGCATCTATGGTGGGCCTTATTAGAACTACTTCCTCTCCACGTATATCTGGGGAGAGAGAGAGAGAGAGAGGGGGGGGGGGGGGGAATATGGGCTACATACAGACCCTGTCATGCGACAAATAACATACAGACCCTATCATGCGACAAGTAGCATTTAGGTATGTGTAATGAGTGAGCGTCTGCTAGAGAGCACTCTAGCTAACGGCATTCTGGATATGCCCTCGGACAGCAACTATATCCCTACACTGTAACCAATGCCGAAAGGAAATAATAGGTTCGGAATAAAACTGACCTACTTAGGGCAGATATTTGCTTATCTACTGATGGATCCAAAACTAGCAAGGCTATCGAAGCTGGAATATATGGCAGTGGCCCAAAAACAGAGCTAGGGTCATTGGCGACTATATTCCAGGCAGAGGTGTATGCCATTGAGGAAAGTGTAAGAATGCTGGCAAAAAGGCAGTACACACGTAAAACAATAATCTTTTCTGGCAATCAAGCTGCTCTTAAAGCACTGGATTTCAACTGCTATACCTCGAAGGTGGCGTGAAATTGCCGCGATGTGCTGACTGGAGTCGGAAAACCAAATAAAATCACCCTGGTGTGGATACCGGGGCACGCAGGCCTGAGGGCAACGAAACAGCCGACCTGCTTGCTAAAAGAGGTGTAGCGTGGAAATTCGTGGGTCGCGAGCCGGTGTTAGACATCTCTTATACGACGGCTTAGCGTGCGCTTTTGGCCTGGGCAGAAGAGGAATTAACAAAATACTGGTCGAAAATATATGGAGTCTAAGACACTCAAAATCATGCATAAAGAATCCTTTGACACATCAAACAAATAAACTACTGAAACTAAACAGGTAGCACCTTAAAGTCGTAGTAGGCTTACTTACTGGTAATTGCAGGCTGAGACATCACATGCACAAAATCGGGCTGGCGCAAGACGCCGACTGCCGTCTCTGCATGGAGGATGAAGAAACGACAGAGCACATAGTGTGCACAAGCCTTGCGGCAGGTAGAACAAGATTTTCGCCATTTGGCGAGGGGATGCTTTCGCCAGAAAATATATAACTCTCCCAGCACTATAATCAGCTTCATACAGAGACTGGATCTGCTGGAAGAAATCTAAGTAGAGATGTGAGACACAATAGATCGAAACGGTCGCAATGAAGGGTCAGCTCTTGATCCACTCACTTCAATTTTATCTAACATCCCCCCATACCCCCAATGCTAAGCCCCCCAAACCCTGACCCCACAAGATAAACTTTTATTATTTAATTTTCAAAGGTAAGAAACCTATTTAATGTTAGCTCTTATGATATTGTGGGATTAATATTATGAAACAATAGAAACCAAAATCGTTAGGTTTGAAAAACATTTATATTTACAATATTTTTCTTATTGTAATATTCTTTACTGTATTAGGATTTTATTATTCCCCCCTCCCCCCCCCCCCCCCCCCCTAGCGACGTCACTGAATAATTCCCTCTATAATATAAAATTACTCCAGTCGCACATTCTGTTTTTTTAGATAATGGACTTCAAGAAACAGTATTCGTTAACAGGGAAGTAAAAGTGGAAGATGAAGAAATATGTGATGTAGACACAAAGCAAAATATTTTAATCAAATTTGAGCATAGCGATGAAATTGAACAGGAAGAAGAAAGTGAGGGAACTAAGTGAGTCTTTAAGACGAATATGTTAAAAATCCAAATTTTAAAAAAGAAGCTCGAAAGAGGTGCACTTAATAAAGGACTCTTTCACTGACTTTATAATTTTAATCCCAGATTAGAGGAATTCATACCTCATTCTTTCGCTACCCGCTAACATCTAAAAAAATTACGCGAACGGGAGGAAGAAACATAGTGATATGATAGAGATGGGAAGTTATAGTATCATCGTTCGTATAAATCACATGGCGCATATCTCGTACAATCGTCATGCGGGGTCAGATGTCAGTCTTAGAAAAAGAGGCCTAATTAAATGAAAACACACTAGTTAAATTTTGCCCGTTTTGACAATGCTCATAAAGTATCCATTTAATACACTCCACTCCTTGCTTGCAGCGACTGTGAGGTATTGTTCGCGGCAAGATAAATAAAGGTATAGCCGAGATAAAGGTATATGTTTTTGCATAACCTAAGATTTTAATACTAACGTATTAAATCAGGGTATGTTATATGTGCATTACATACGATAATAACACGAATCCTGAGGTGTTTCATAATTTTTCGAGAGATGAAAACCAGTTCAAATTCAATTGAACGTAAATAATCTATAAAATGACGTGGGATGCTTGTTGCCAATGAGCGTCTGCCCTTTCGCGACAGAGTAATCGATTGGTTAGCGCATCCGTGTACGATCGGCATTTTACAGCCACGGCTGTCAGGATTGTTTGAAAAGTACGCCGCACGGCTCACTCGTATGACTGTCTGGTGACTCGTTATTTAAAATCACGGAACGATCACAAGGGTGCGTCGCACGGTGTAGTGTAGTGTTGGGAATAACCGACTTATTTTAATAACCGACTACTGAGTATTCAAGTGATTTTAAAAACCGGATGATAACCGGTTTTTCACTCGAATACTAATATTAATACTGACGGTTCGTCGTTCATCTACAGCATTTGTATTGAGAATTACTGACTACTGAGAATTCAAATGATTTTATTTTAAAAACTAATTTATCACTCGCCGGTTTTTCACACGAATTCGAATGCGAATGTTTACATACATCGGTGTTGAAGCAAAGGATTAAAAGTTCTTAGAATTCAATATTTTTATTTATCTTTATCGTCAGTCTAGTCTCCGTTGTGCTTTGTGGCGAGCCGAACAATGGTTCTTTTATATTGATAAATGTATATGTAGTTTAGTAAAATCCGAATTTTCGTCACTCGAATTATAACCGATGATTCAGGTTATTGAAAAACCGCATGATAGGTTATTTTTCACTCGAGTGATCCCAACACTACTTGCGACGCGACCTTGAAGGACGCGACGATCGAGAATCGAGTGATTTAACTCGGTAGTAGGTAAATCAGCAACTAATTGTAGACGTGTTGGAAAATAAAAACCGATTTTTCGTCACTCGAATTATAGCCGATGATAACCGGATGATTCAGGTTATTGAAAAAACGGGATGATAGGTTATTTTTCACTCGAGTGATCCCAACACTAGTGTAGTGTGTTGATCGTTTTGTTCATAATCTTTTGTGTTTGAGCCATAGTAGGTGTTGTGGTGTAAGGGGAACTTTAGAGATTTTTTTGAAAGGAGGCTTATTTTGTTTCTTTATTTTCTTAAAAACTACATAGCAATATCAGAAATAAAGAAGGTCGGCAGTTTTATTTCTTCTTGCACTGACATTAAAATCAAAATTTAGTTTAGGATCCTATTATCCTGGGGTTTGCTTTTGTACAGAAAAAGTGTTAAAAAAATTTGTATAAACAGTCTCATCAAATGCAGGGTGTTTTTTTTTCAGGGATATCAGTTCTGGCAAAAAGAAACTGATTTGTTACCAATGTGGATTCAGAGCAAAAAGAAAACACCATCTTCTATCTCACATTCAGCAGGCTCATCAGAATAAAAGAGAAGTCCAGACTGAGTTCGAGTGTAACCATTGTATGTTTAAAACTAAGTATAAGACCAGTCTAGGTTCGCATATGGCAAGGTTTCATATGGATAAAATACAAGATAAAGGTACGTAAAATTGACAGGTTTCGACTGCATCATATAGTCGCAAACATAGCAAAAATATCTACAGATAATTTTCTAAAAACATATTTTCGAAAATACTTTTTTCAGAAGCACAATGTTTAAAAAATATAGGGATTCAAAAATTGAACTTCGGACTCTTAATGGTTTGGAAAATTTTAATAAAAGATCTGAAGCTCCAAGTTTTTAAAATATTGTTACCTATATAAAATATCTGATATCGTCAACATACAACTTACTGTTTATTAGCAACAAAAGCAGAACCCTTCGTGGCATATTATATAGTCAAAAGTTTTTTTAGTTATGTATGCGTTTTGTCTTACTAAATAATAAAAATATTGCTTTAAATTTGATTTTGCCCCATAGCCTACTGCAACTTTAAATGTCCGCCATTTTGAAAAGGATCAGATCAGTTTGTTGAAACTTCGAGAATGAACAGAGAATTTTAAAATGAGGCGACTAGATCCTTTTTTGGCTGCAAAACAATTATTGTATTATGGCGCGCAGCCAACTTCTGGTGGCCGATTTTAACCAAGTTTTGGCCAGATTATCTTCAGGTCGCTGGAAACCTTGTGCCAAAAATCGCGCCAATTCATGCAGCCGTTCAACACATATGCACTCACATGTGTGATTGCCACGAAAATCAGCCATTTCGAAGTTATTTTTGTTCGATATAGAAAATCGAAATAGAAAAATAAAAAAATAATGCATTTCATGAAAACAGTAACAACCTATATTTTTTTGACGTATGATTGATAACATAACTAGGGTTCGTAAACAGGGTGCCTGGCCATGGGCGGCGGGGCCGTAAATAAACTGTTTAAAAGTAAGAGATAATTTACATAATACTAAAAACACTTCCCAGTAAATATTCTGCGATAGCAGGTAATTTCTACGATCGTTTGGTAATCTGTTCCCACCGCAAAGGATGTCGATGGCTTGACATTTCGATGTATTGACACGAAGCAGCCGCGAGTCGCAACACATTGCAGTAGTTATAGTTCCGGCGCCTATGGTCTGGCACTGTGATTTACGAATCATATTGATAACCAGTTCAATATAGGTGATTAATTAATTTTTTTTGCGCTGGTATGCACAAGATTTAAAAAAATATATATATAGGGGGAGTTCGAGTTGGACGCTTGGAGTTCTCCGAGCGCAAATCTCAGACATACGTTCTTAACATGTCCTATATATACTTTTGCCAGTCCTAACTGAATCACATAAATATAAATTCCTAGGGATAAAAAGCGAGACAAAGGCCTGCCGCTCATACCGGGACCGCTCGATACCGAACAGCAAATATCCACATTTCATGCAAATTTCTTATTGATACATTCCGGTATACTGTGCAAACAGCACCTGCTTGTTAGCCTACCGCGACGACGCGTTTTATCTCTTTTCCACTAAGGGTAATATTCAGGCGCGGCCCGTGGGTTTTTTTACAGGTGGGTCAAAATTTTGTGGGCAACTAGTGGTATCAACGCAACAAGCAAAATACACTTTTTTAATTAAGAAAGGTTTTTTAATAATGTGCCAAGAAATTATTTACCTACAAATAAACACTGCAAAAATCATAAAATAGGTACTGCAGAATATTGAACATTACTACTCTTGATGTTTGTGACTTTTAGTATCACTTTTTTGTTTATGGCTTTTTTCTATGGGTTTTAATACTCTAAAATAGATTTTAGCGGGTTCCGTTGTGTTAAGTTTAGCATGTCTTCAATAGATGTCGCGCCTTGTATTAAAAGCCCAGAATATAAACAGAACAGAATATAAACCGAAAAAAACCCAACCTGAGCTAAAAGTATGATTATTCGTAAAATAAAATTAGGAACGCTGCCGAAACTCCGTTTTCTTTAATAAATACAATGGTGGCGACTAGACATAGTAATACGATATTTGTCTACGCACGAGCAGGCTGTAAGCTGTAGTAAATATGAGATTGCCAACAATTTTAAAAATATTTTATCGAGGAACAACTTGTTACCAATACACCTTTTAGAGCCGATCTAATTTTTTAAATAACAAGAAATTAAAAAAAAAGTTCTTGCCGAACACTGAATCGAGCCCTCGACCTCCCGATCAGCTCGCCGACACCGTAACCTCTACACTACGCTGGCTATGTAAGAAAATCGGTCCGATACCGTTAAATTTGATGTCTAGCGCTGGCCTGACAGAAATCGTATTTATTTATATTTTATGTTTAACCACTAATAATTAATATTATTAATACGATGCAAATACAATTCGCATATTAGGTACCTAATTAGTTTTTCTTTTTCCGAACCAAATGTTTTGAAATAGTATATTTTAGGGGGCGGTTTGAGAGTATTTCCATAGTGGGAGTGGCCAGATATTATGGGTGGGCCGTCGACCAATTGTGTCTCTTTTTAACTTCCTAAAGCGCGTATGTCTGTTTCTCTCCTACTTTTAATGAATTTATATCGTCCATATGAACCTATAAGATCAATTTAAAATATGACCCAGTCCGGAGCAAGCTCGGATATCCTTTGACGATGGCTTGGCTTGATTCTTTCTTGGGGACTTTTCGCATGGAACTTTGAAACAAAAGATTATTTTTTGGTTTTAAAAAATTAAAAAATAAATTATTAGGTAGATTACTGAAAATTTTAGGTGGGTCATTGACCAAATGACCTTATGGACGGGCCGCGCCTGGTAATATATTATCGCATGCAGACGGCGGAGTCATTTCCAGCTAATTGAGATATTACGTCTAGACAGCTGCCTTCTTAAAATATGATTTATTTAAAGCACTTAAGTTTTAGGTTTTTACCAGTGAAGTGCTATTATAAGTGTTTTTGTTTTTAGATACTTGGTTTATGTAAGTCAATTTTTATTATAATAATGGCTTTTTGGCGACCTTTTGAGGTAGATGAAAGCGAATTATTACATGTTGAATTACCTTCGGTACCGACCGTGGCATCGCCAGTCGAAACATGTCCGGAGTTTAATAAAGATTTACATGTTCAAAGTCAACGAATAATTCTAAATATTTACGGCTGTTTAAAAAAAGAAAATCCGGCACAGTCAGATAGAGCCATTATAAAAAGAGTTAACGAATTAACACAACTTTCGATATCTACAATTTATCGCGTAATTACAAGAGATGTTACAGATCATTCGGTAAAGCGTAAGAAAAATAATCAAAAAAGTTTCAGAAAGTTGACGATGCAGCAAAAGATGTCATTAGACGAATTGTTTACAATCTATTTCAGGAAAATACGGTGCCAACATTAGAAATGATCCGGGATAAGTTACGCGATTACCCTGATTACAATTACCAGTCATTGGAAATTCTTCGAGGAATTTTATTAAATTGCGGATTTAAACACAAAAAAATTGATAATCGGATGGTTATAATGGAATCGCGCCGTCTTGTTGAACATCGTCAAGAATATTTGCGTAAAATAAAAGAATACCGGGAATCAAATAGTTATATAGTGTATCTAGATGAGACATGGTTTGATACTCATGATGTTGTTCAGTACGGTTGGGTAGATGAAACTCAAAATTGCAGTTTAAATGCACCGTGTTCAAGAGGAAAGCGCGTGATAATACTTCATGCCGGAGGTGAAAATGGTTTCGTGCCCAATGCACTGCTTTTGTCTGCCAAAAACATAAACCAATCTTCTGCCGATTATCATGAGGACATGACTGGGGATTTATTTGAAAAGTGGTTTATTGATCAGCTTTTACCGAACATTCCACCAAACTCGGTAATTGTCATGGACAATGCACCATATCATTCGCGTATATTAAACAAAATACCGAATAATAATGCTAAAACATTTTAAATTTTATGAGGCATAAAAATATGGAAATTCCTGAAAAGGTCCCGGTAAAAAAAGAGCTGATAAAAATGATAAAGAGTCGAAATTTTAAAAATGAATATTTAATTGATAATATTTGCACTAGACACGGCCATACTCTGTTGCGGTTACCTCCTTATTATTGCATATTTAATCCAATTGAAATGATTTGGGGCACTATAAAAAAACGTCTTCGTAAATGTAATCAGTCACCAACATTCAGTGCAGTGGTACTGGATAATATTCGACGAGTAATAAGTGAATTGAGCCGTGATATTTGGAGAAACTGTGTAGCCCACGTTATAAAAAAAGAAGATGAATATCCTATTTTACCGCCAGTAGCACCACTTGTGATTCAAAATGCGAATGATTCTAGTTCCGAATCTTCTGACGATTCCAACAGCATGTAGATATTTTTGTTTTATTTTTGATAATGGATTTGACAGGTTCCTAAAATATATAGCATTTGTTGTGAAAACCGCTTTTCACAATGCTCTTCCAGAAAATACAGAGAAACCTTGATAGAAATTCAAGTTTTGAACGAAATTCTTTCAAAAGCGAATAAATACGAGTACTTTTGGAAGACAAAGATCTTATGAAAACTTCGAAAGTTTTCAAGAAAAGACGTTTATTGAGCTTTTACAGCAATATTGCGTCTACTGACGGTCTCGATTGCTTCAGGATATGAAAAGTAAACTTCAACTACCCTAACAAGCCCCGCCCCTTTTCACTAGACTCGTGATCTGGAGTGACATTGGTTGCTTTTGGATATAGGGAAAATCTATAAATATCCGCAAGAACGAGACAAAATAGGTGATACAAAAGAAGACCAAGGAATCAAATAGAGTAATGAAAAGGCAAAAATGAAGTGCTAGTGCGAGTGTAGTGCAAGTGCTAGCGATAATGTGAGTGCGAACGCGAGCGCAAGTGCTAGTGCGAGCGGGCCTGAATACCAATAATTAAGTCAAATATAAGTTCCCACATCTTAGGATTACTTAGGTAAATAGCATGTCATGCACACTTACTTACTTAACACCGTATGTAACATACAAATATCTTAAGGCTATAGACAAATATTATCTTAAGTAGGACTTTTGTTACCTTAAGGCAATATTGTAAAAATTTTCCTTTCAGGACAGAGATAAACCCCCATATTTGTATGCGAAAATATGGGAGGGTTATAAAAGTTCGGCGTGACAACGGGTCATGCGAGCCCAGATAAAACCAGACCAGATGCGTAAGACTGTCAAATATCGTGTTCCATCTCAATGACCTTGAGACGCGGCACTTAGGCTGCCTGCACCATCGCCACAAATTAATAACGTTAGCCCAGATAAAACCAGACGCGGCACTTGCTGCCTGCACCATCGCCACAAATTAATAACGTTAGCTCAGAGCTAAAAATCCGCCCGTTTCCGATCTCTAACATAAACGTCTGTACTATACGGGAGTACACAGTTACATTTGAAGAAGACACGACAGTGGCTGTGCTTTAAATTTATAACCTCGGTCTCCGTACTTGATGAAAGACCGCCGGCGGGCGGATAGTCTCGTCAATCATTGGCTCGCCGTCGCATGAAGTACAGGCGACATTGCAGCTTTCGCATCTGGTCTGGTTTTATCTGGGACTCCGGTCCGAAACCAAGTACTCTAGGGGGGGTGTTTAGTCAGTAAAAATCGTGACATAACCCACGAATGTCGCATGTGGGTATCTTTGGAAGATTCACCTCCTCTTACCCCCCAAAAAAAAAGTAGACAGTAGTGGCCACGTAAGAAACTCCAAGAATTTCAAGATTTTCGGGAACCTCGAGATTTAATATGCAGTAAGACGGCAGCATCCGCAGCACTGGTCGACCGCGGTCACCCATCTTCAAGACTTCAGGTATGAAGCGAGAAAATAAATACACCAGGAGCTAGAAATCAGCAGGACACTGCAGGGTCCTTTTTGATCTTCATAGTGAGCTTCAAGAGTCTCGTACGCACCCGAGATATCAAACATTTTGAGCCTGATTTTCTTCATTGATATCATCCATATATCGATTTGAATTTCAGACTTGACTTGGTTTGAGCCGCTTGGTCCGGTGATGTAAAATACCCTTGTTTATAAAATTCGCGTCTTGGGACGGGACGCACTTGATTCCTCCGACACGAGTAAAGGGACAGGCCGAATGGCTTTACCTTGCTAGCTGTAACCCGTAAGTAGATTCAACCTGGATACATGTCTTGGGGAAGATGGTTTAAAGGAGGAAAATTATTCCAAAATGCTGCTGAGAAATGGACAACTTTAATCGGACAATTAAGCGAATTGGGCCGAGCGGCGGGTTTTTTGCTGAGTGCCTGGCAGGACAATCTATGAATAGAGTCTATATACAGGAAAGAGGACGAAAGTCTTCCGCCTTAGTAATTAAATTCAGTGTGGCGGTCTCCGCGGTTGTCGTTACGATTGAATGAAACGCATGAAAGACATACACTCCGCGTCTCGAAATTAGACGCAGGCTTTTGTACTCAGATCTAGGAAGTCTATACTTGGTACTTGTTAATGCGGGATAAATCAACGTTGTTGGACAAGGAAGTCTTGCACCGACTAGAGGGACCAGAACGGTATTCACGAAACGGTAAAAATGGTTTCTTAGATAGATAGTGGTATAAGTTATAATTCCAGAAAAAAACTTAGGAAAAATAATTATAGTCAAGAGGCGAGGCCCTGGCTAATAACGACAAGAAAGTGATATGCATAACGCATCCGAGCCATTATGTGTGTCCTTGGTTCTCAGTTGAATAGCTGATCTCGATCATGACAAACCGCGCGTCGTAAAGGTACGCCCATACGTGCGCGCCTGGGGAGCGGACGACGGTGTGAATATAATATAGTTACACTTACTACAAAACGATCATAAAAATAACAACGTATTTATGCCATTAATTTAAAGTCTTAATTATCGGTCGACGGTACGCCCATGAATACAATTATTTCTATGGTTAAACATCGTTTGTGCAGATTCAGTTAGGTTTTGATATACTTATAAATAATATTTGGTTAAAATGTTAAAACTTTTTATTGTGTCCCATCTTAAATTGGTTAGAATATTTTGGGACGCCTATGGCTGGACCTTATCGGCACTATTGCGTCAAAGGTGTCGGCTTCGTTACTTTTTTTTTGACGTTTCACTATCCATTGGAAAACGTATACATAGATGAAAATGTAAGAAGTAATATAAAATGCCGAATTTCTATGCTCGGAGCGTTCCAATCGTCAACTCAAACTCCCCTACAATGAAACTAGTTGTAATATCTTCATACATTGTTTTGTACCAGTACCCAACCGGTACTGGTATTGCTGTTTACATTTTATATGTACATATATTATGTCTACTTAAACAATTTTTTTTAGAACACTTTGATTTTATTCGGGAGCTTACAAAAAATGCTGCTTGTTCTAATGTTGTACCATAATAGCAGCCCCAGAACTGACACGAAACTAAAAAAAATGTCCCACAAGTCAACTATCATAAATACTTTTATTTACCAGCAGTGCGTTGGGAAAATCGATGAATTTAAATAATGGAGTTATCGGTACTCGAGTGATGATTTTATTAATCGAGTGATCACTCGAGTGATTTTTCACTCAGAATTCCGATGCAAGCATTGCAATTCATTCGAGCGAATCTTTACTTGTTTCGGTTTCAATTCGATGATCATCTATGATTTCGCAATCGCTCGGAATCACTCGAATCGTTCTTTGTGATGGCATCGATGAGATGATCTTCGGGATGCCGGTTAACTGCAGTCAGTAGCAAAGAGTAACTTATAGTTACTCTTTGTCAGAAGTAGTAGTAGATGTAGTGTTAATACAATACTTCTAATCATTGAATCAAACTTTCTTTAAAGTCGTCAATTATTTTCTAACGAGAAAGACAAAGATGAACAGATTCCGACCAGAATAGGAGTGGCTTTGCGTGCGATGATCAAGAATCGAGTGATAACTAAGTATTCGGTATATTTCGGTGGCGTTAGGTGGACAATTTTATAGGTATTCGAGCGACGATTTTTACTCAGATTTATAACTCAAGTACTGGCTTCAATAATCTAGTGATCCATGATTTTATTAATCGAGTGATCGAGTGATTTTTCACTGGACTGATCCCAGCACTATCTACCAGAGATGAATTTTGCATATAAAAAACATAAATATAAATATGCTGCATACTGAGGGAGTAACGGGTTTTAGCAAGTAAAATAGGTTGGTTTTGTGAAAAAATGGTAGAACGAATCTTGGCCCCCACCTAACTCTAAAGTAATATCTACGATTCTCGAACATTTTGTCTCTGGGCAGTTTATCGCTGAACGTTTCTTTCCCGGACATGTAGTCCCCGGACATTTTGTACCCCAGATTTTTCGTACTACAGCCTTTTCGTATCCCAGAATTTTCGTACCTCGCTACCTTAAATACTCGTACTGTCATAATAATTTTGATATTTTAATTTCTTATAATTATTGCACGGAGTAAATAAGTAAAGTTCTTTTTCAAAAAAAATAGTTACCTGATTTAAGAGGATTCGATTTAACTTTTAATTAAATTAGTACTGTTAATTTTATTTAAGATTGCCTTTCTTTCTTGTTTGATATCCAATAAATTTAAAAAAAATAAAAATATATTAACTTAATATCTGACTATTATTATCAACTATAAAACACTTTCGGCCAGATTCCCCAACCCTAGACCAGTCTAATTTGACACCAAAAGTTTAAAACTGACAGGTGTAAGAATAAGACGACTAAGTTTTATACAATGAATTTGTTTCTGAATTTTATCGCAAAACTTATAAAGAAAATGGCTATTTTATTATATGCTCTCCACAATAACAAAACAAAATTCATTTTAGCAACACGTTCCAAGATGAAAACCATTTGGAAACCAAGCAAATCGCTAAAATATTGGAATAACTCATAAGCCTTTAATGACGATCTTAAACTTGTTTAGTCAATCTGTATGTTTGTGTTTTAAGGGACGAAAAGTACAGGAATGAATTGTCAGACAGGATAGCTTTTCGTTCCTTAGAAAATAAGTTTCGCCTCCCGATTACTGGCTATGATTTATCAAAATCAGCTTTCATTTGTCAAACTACTACTCATCTCTGTTTTTTTTTTGTATCTAGATATTTTTTTGCTCATTGATGTCTATGTCCAAAATGTGAAAAGTCCGAGGAACGAAAAAGTGGGGTACGAAACTACCGGAGACTAAACGTCCGGAGACGAATGGTCCTGGAACTAAGTCGCTAGGTAATCTAAATGGTGCTTATATTGTTATGGACTTGACAGAAGTTTCATAGACATTGTAGCTTTAGTTTATGTTCGTGTATTTTGAGATTTTAGTTATTTTATTAGTTTCTAATTTAATACTAGTTAATTTTCTTTGCACAATATTCGATTCCATTATTTTCTACATGAAGCGCCTAAAATAGAAAGCCCAAAATTTACCACAGTCCTCTATTTTCTTCTTTTAAGGTGCTTTGTATCCTTCTAGAATGTTTCGAAATTCTCCGGGTTCAGCAAAAAGGGTATTTAAAGGATCCAGACCGGCTTTCGTTGTTTTTCTCCATCTTTAGAAACATTTTGACTTGTTGCCAGTGAAAATGATATTGTGACATTGTCAGTAACTAAAGGTTAGAAAGGCGAAAGTGTGTTCTGTATTTTAACTGTCCGAAACCATTTGTGTCGGAAGTGAGAATTCAATAGAACCATGTAGTGAAATAAATAATAGTGTATGCCAGTGGAAACTCAGGTCGAAAAGCAAATATTTAAGAAAAATAATTAAAATCTATTGTGAATCAGTTAATGATGATGAAGGCAAAAATGAAACAAGAACTTACGAATAGTCAAGAGCTCGAGAATAGCCAAGAAAGCATGAAAGAAGAATTTAAGAACCACTAAATTGTGAAACAAGAAGTCCAGGACAGCCAAGAAATGATGAAAGAAGAAATTAAGATGGTGGAGACAATCAAACCCAATCAAACAAGAACTCAAGGAAAACATGAAAGAAGAACTAAAGATGATGGAGAGACATGTGAAATAAAAACTCGAGGATTGCCAAGAAAGTCTGAAAGAAGAATTCAAGGACCTTCAAAATAGGCAGGCAATCATGAAAGAGGACATAAAAAACCCAGTAAGAAATAGAACAGAACCAAGAGCAAATAAAAGACATTCATGGGCAAATATAGCAGAAAGTGACAAAAGAAATGGCTGAAGTAGAGTAAAAGATTCAGCGAGTAAAAGAAAGTATTCAACGACACATACAGCATCTGCGGTTTCAGTTTGACAATATAGCTACCACAGGTGTAATAAAAGTAGAAAATGTTCCGTCAACACGTGCAATGAAACCACCTACATTCATTCGATGGCAAGGTAACCTAGTTTACTTATTTTCGTCAATTTGGCCCTGCTGTGATCGGTAATAATTGAAGCGCTTGCGACGCACTTTGTTCAATAAAAAGTGTTTAGTTAGAAACTGTCAAAGATACTATGATGAGTATCCTTGACCAAGTACTTATCGCTTAAAACTTGAAAACATTAAAATAACTCTTAAAGGTACTCTAGAGAAACACAGAAACAACAGGGTGTTCTGAGGGAAGCAAGTTGTGCTAGATCGCGTGCAAATTTGCCCTCAGCTCAGTTAGCCGGATTGGTTCGATTGGACGCCACCAGTTTGTTACACCGACATAAACTGGAAGTCGCCTAGATTGTTTAGGAACTTGCTTCAACACACAACAAACCTGTTATTCATAACTGAAAATTAAACATGGGGCGCAGTGAGCTGGATAAAAACAACGTAATAAGTTTACCCTATATGCATATATTTACACAAAGAATTTTACAATTGTTGTTGACAAAAACAAAAAAGAATAGTTGTTGACAAAAGGTGTTGGGCGATTTTGCCCCCGCAAAATAATTAAATCAAATTTACAAAAAAAACTTCGTGAGGAAGTCCGTCCTCACATACGAAAAAAACATAGGGTGGCTGCTCCACACCCACAGAAAAGCAATAGGGATGGTTCTTAGCCCCTACGGACGACAAAGTAATAGGGGTGCTTCTTAGCCCCTGCGGAAGGCAAAGTAATTGGGATGCTTTGTAGCCCCACGGTAGACAATAGGGATGCTTTTCAGCCCCTACGGAAGAGAAGTGGGGATGCGTTGTAGCCCCTACCAAAGACCCTCTTCAAAGATAAAGAGGGCTCGAAATTCCAAATTCTCCGCAAACAAATCACCAAAATGGGCAGCTATCAATGGCTTGGCCCAGGATCATTCATGCCGTTGTTGATGGCTGATTTAACGAATGAAGTTGCCAAAACAAAAACGCTGCTCCTAGCAGTCAAAAATTCAACAAAATAATTAAATTGCAGTCCCGAAAATTTAATCCAAGAAACTTGAGCCTCCAAGCTGAAGCTTTTAAATCCAACACTGCAAGGCAACTTCGTCGAAAGACAGGATCTAAATGGAGCCTCGTGCCTCGTGCGAAGAAGGAAATGACTTGCCACCCCACTACCAACACATAACCAAAATGGGGTCCAAGAATTTCCGTCCTGCGCGGACAACCCTAAGGAAAATCTTCCGCTACAACCCTGTGGCTTTAAAGAAATAGCAACAACCAACCATGCCATCCGCGCGAAAACGCTTAGTTGCTATAGAACAAATTTTAAACTTACGAAGCGGCAACGCTGGAAGGCCTTGTCAATGACAGCGGTCATCCAACCCCCACAAAATTCACAAGAATCAAACCAAAATTTCTAAAAATTAATGTTTGAGCAATAAAAATGTCTTTAAAACGAATCTAAATACTAGAGAATGCTAAATCCAGGAACCCAAGACAGTAAAGGCAGTGTGACCAAAAAAAAACATACAAATCGAGGGCGCTTCAATGTCGAAGGAGAATGTAACCGGCAGGAAAATGTAAGTAGGTTCTCAAAACTTATTATCTAAATATGTTAGCATAAATAGACTAAGGGTGTTCGTCTATAAACAGGGAGGACTTAAGCAAGGCGCAAACAAGCAGGGTCCAAACAAGAGAGAAAGATGTTAAAACAAACTACAAGCTTCGAACGAAGGACAGCTGATGTCAAGCTGAGTTGGACAAGAAAAAAAACAATTAGCCAGACTAGAAAATCTAGAAACTAGCCTGAGAACATGGCAGGTCCAACGTGTACGTGTACGAGTCAAGATACAACTATTTCATTAAGGTAAATTATAAAGTAAAAACCAAACAGGTAATCGCGAATAAAACTAACCCTTAAAACAAACTCTGATACTTGTAGTAAAACTAAACTGTCACAACTCCCCCTCTCCTACGAAAGGAGGAAAATTTTCCAACGAAAATTAACCGACGATAAGGATCAGAGGCTCTCTGTAGATACAAGAAAATTGAAAAAGAGGAAAAAAAATATCTGCGCTATGCTGGCGCCAATAAAAAACATAAGTGAAAATACGTGGGAACCCAAGGTAGTACCATATAACTAATACTAACTAACAAGACTGATAACTTAATCTTAAAATAACTAAATACTCAAAGAAATCTTTGGTCCCTTTGCCACTAGTCACCCAGTGACCTCCTCCAGGAAGATTCGGTGTGGAACGTAAACCCTAAGTTGGTAAGGGAGCTAGCATTGCGTTACACCCAAAAATACTGTGGGGAACCTCGTTTACTAGCCTCACACTGTAGAATCGTCCCGAATTAAATCACCAAGTGACATGCGTCAAACCAACCAAAGGGTGGACAACTAAAAAGGGAAAGATAAATATAATACAACATAAGTTAAACGGGAAGAAAAGAGGGATAGCCCAGATGATCCACCATACAAAAGGGAGTGGATTGTAGCATCCACCAAGCTAAAAGATGCACCAAATGGGAAGCACATCGGTCCCTGTATAAAACAAAAAAAATCAATCAGAGTGTTCTGAGCGGTGGCACTGCCACCGGCCTGTCGCAACCTAATAGGCCGACTTGAGCTCAGGCCGAACAAAGTAGCTTGGTCCTCCCCTGGCCCGCCGAACAAGTTCGATGGGCAAACTGTTACCCCAGGGGTCAGACTTCCGCCCCCCCTGAACAGCCCTTCCAGTCGGTCTGCTCTCCGAAGATTCATGATCTAACAAAGAGCGTCGAAGCGACATCCGGTAGCACCCAACACCGTGCAGCCTGTAAAACGAGATAGGGACAAATGTCAAAATCGATACAAAGTCAAGATAAAGTAAAGTCGCAATCGGGAGAGTTTTATTTTGTCTAAAAGGTGAATAGACAAAATATATCAGTAAGGATCTAGGCGCAAAACCAGTAAATACTGAAATGGCCGGAGACTAACATATAGTCCTACCAAGACCTAGACCTAAGACAAATCCAAATAATAAATAGAATACCAAAGGCATCAAAGCAAACTAAAGCCACCCAAAGGCCAATCACGATAAGGTATGTAAATCAAGGAAGGAAAAAAGTAACGGAATGAACGCAAAGGTAATCGAAATAAACCAAAGTAAATGTAATCGAAATTACGCAAAGGTAAGCAAATAAACGCAAAGGGAAGTAAATTAACGGAAAGGTAAGCAAGTTATCGCAAAGGTAAGCAAAGTTATCGCAAAGTAAGTAAATTTATCGCAAAGGTAAGTAAAATTATCGTAAAGACAAGTAAATTAACGCAATGTAAAAAAAAGGTAATCAACCAAAAGTAAATGAAACAAGTAAATCAAACTAAAGGTTCGCAAATCGAGATAAAGGAAGTTGGGTTACTTGCCAACAGCTAGCAGTGAATCCCACCATAGGTGGTATTCTCAACTTCACAAAATCAGCAAAAGGAGAGAAAGAAAATTGTGTTCCTACTCTAAATCCCCAAAGGAAAGACAAAGTCGTACTCGAGCAAAAACCCATATTAGTTCAAATAACCGAAATTTCCAGACACAAGTAGGCAATAATAATAAAATCACGTCAAGGTAGAGAAAATTAAGCCAAATCAAAGTAAAAAAGTCACATCAAGGTAAATACGTCAAATCAAGGTAAAAAAAGGTCCAATCAAGATAATAAATAAAGACTTTTAGCCCTAGTCTATAGTAAAAAAAAAACAATTAATAGTGAATGCAGATAAAAAAACGATAAAGAAAATTAGGTCCAAAATTAATTAATCACCGCCTTCTAACCAAGTAGTCAAACTTAAATTACCATGTGGGCCACCGACCCCCATCTCGTCTCGTGCCGAGATGGGTGTCTGCGTGAGACTGATAAACGCAAAAAGGTAAGCTACATAAACGTTACTACACGTTACTATACTATAAACCAAGTGACGATAAGGTAAAGATAATCAGGTAATGACAGACAAAAGATAACGAGGCGTAAGGCGGTGTTGGCAAGTGAAAGTAGTGAGGCAGCTGAGGGCTTACCTACTACAAACAATAGAAGCAAGGCAGCTGAAGGCTTACCTTGCCAAGGCTTTCAGGGGACTCCTACCCCACCTAGTGAACCCAGTGCAGCGCTATTCTAAGTGACAGTGTCCAAATCCATCAAGTCTCGCGCCCAGATGGATCCAAACACCATCACGCCCACACTGCAGAGCATAAAAATTGCTCACGACTGAGCAAGGAAAGTAAAAAGAAGAATTTAAACTGGGCCAAAAGTCAAAATTAACGCAACGATAAAAGAAAACTCACTAAAGCCATTATTACCGAAAGAAAAAAAAATTAAATGTAATTAACCAAATTGAAGCTATGGACTCTAAAGTTAATAAATTCAGAAATCAATAGATTGATGAGTAAATTGAAGCAAAATGACAAGTAAAACGTAATATTAAATTAATGACAGTAAAATTAACGGAAGGTAATAAAGTAAATAGTGACTTTGAGTTGCCTAACAATTTATTCACTCCTACGGACCATCACACGCAGTTTCGGCAAATACCGGCTTAAGGTCTTGTACATGCCAAATGCCCTTACTAACACCATGTTCGTCTTCAAGTTCGTAAGTACACGTGCCGGTCTTTCCTACGATCTTAAACGGACCTACAAATTCCGGAGCCAACTTTGCGCTATAATATTTTGCCGCATCGGATATACTTTTATTCTTACGCCAGACTTCTTGACCAGGAACAAAGCTTACTGGGCGTCGGCGCAAATTATAGTTATGATGATTTTTAATACGAGAAGCTTCGATTTTAGTGTGGACTTTTCTAAATAATTGTTTGAAAGCTTCTATTCGTTCTCGAATGTAATTTTGACGCTCAGTTTCTACTTGAGGAACACCCTCAGCATAGTCCGAACCGAATAGCTTATGTTCCCTACCAAAATTAACGCAGTATGGGGTGAAGCCCGTAGTTTCGTGTCGCGAAGTGCGAATGGCGCAAGCGATAGCAGTTAAATTATCTTCCCAAGTTCGATGGATATTTTGTTGAACGTAAGAGCGCAACATCGTTTTAATAACTCTATTAACGCGTTCAGTATGATCTGCTCTAGGATAGTAATTAGCAGTGTAAAATATTCTAACTTTATATTTATCGCAAAGGGCTTGAAATTCTTTGGATTTCATTTGAGTTCCGTTGTCGCACGTTAAGAATTGAGGAGCTCCGTAGACTAAGAAGATGCCATCTTCGATACACTTAACCAACGATTTTGCTGTTGCCGATTTTTTATGAAACCCAACCCAAGCAAACCTGAGCAAAAAGGTGGCCAGGTTAGCTCAGTTTTGATTGATATAGATACATATATATCTACATCAATGAAAACTGAGCAAACCTGACCACCTTTTTGCTCACCCAACCTGAGCAAAAAGGTGGCCAGGTTTGCATAGTTTTGATTGATATAGATACATATATATCTACATCAATGAAAACTGAGCAAGCGTGACCACCTTTTTGCTCACCCAACCTGAGCAAAAAGGTGGTCAGGTTTGCTCAGTTTTCATTGATGTAGATATATATGTATCTATATCAATCAAAACTGAGCTAACCTGACCACCTTTTTGCTCAGGTTTGCTTTAGTTGGGTATACACAGCTTTTTTATTATTCCTAATTTACAACTTTTTCATGAAAAATAAGTAAACCTGGCAACGCCGGACACTTGACAGCTGGCACAAGTTTTGTGACAGCTGGGAAAATAATGGCAGCTAGATGCGATTAAAATGGAATTTTCTATGGGAAAAAGCAATTTTCTTAGCTATTTTTGCCTAAATGTGGTGTTTTGTGTGACGAAATAAAATAAAAATTATAAGTTTACAGATATGTTTAAGTGAATGTGTCGAAACTTAAAGGAATCTATAAAAAAAAGGTAACCTAAAAGTTTTCCAAAAAAATTTTTTTTTTTTGAGAAACCATACGAGACCGCCAACAACTGACTTCGGATTCGTGTTCTACGACCCAAAATTAGGGTCTGTGCAAAATTTTTTGAAAAAATTCGCACTTTCCGTTAATCTAAATAATTACCCTCTTGAACTACATGTATTTTAAAAGGGTGATATTTATGTTTTATTAAAACATTATGGACGGATTTGAAGCAGACGTCACTTACTTAGGAAATTTTTCTTAATGAAGAAACAGGGGTTTCAACAACATGTAAAATTTCTAAACTTTTCTCTTCATCTACTACTGCTGGTCGTCCTGATCGTCGCCTATCTCTACAATTTCCAGTTTCTTCAAACCGTCGCGTCGGACAGTTTTTAGAACAGTTACTTTTGAAATTGGATTTCGGTTTGGAAATGCGTCATTAAATAGATTTTGAACCTCTTCGAAAGTCCTGACCCTATCGCCATATCCTCTCATCATAAGAATTGTAATGATATTTTTGCATGTAAAAATGAAAACTTTTATGACTTTACATCAAAACTGAACTGGTGTTTTATTTATTAATAAATAAAACACAATTTGTTGGTATTTTCAAAACACGTCGTTACTTCGAAAACTACTGATATTAGGAACAAAGTATGTTATACCAAAAGTGTAACAAATTTAAAATAAAAACTATAAATGGAAAAATATACAGGGTGTTATATTTAAAAATATAAAATTCGTTCGAATTCCAGACAAACTGAAAAGCTGGCAACAACGCCAATATCGTCATTCGGTGCTTTAGATCCTCTTACACAATCGTACCAAATTTGGTTTAAATCGGCCAATAAATTGTGATGTTATTAAGCCGTTTCCAGACTTTATACACACACTGTATAACGTAGTATGTGCTATGTGGAAGCGTGTATGCACTTCAGCTGCAATAGTTTCAACTGGTTCTAGACTGCCGCTAATATGACTGCTGACGAGACGTCGCGTCGGTACGATTAAGAAGTTCTTTTTGCAAGCGCTTTTCAGTTTTCATGCATATGAATGCGAAAATGAAGCGCTTCTGATGCGCATTTTTGGCTAAAATTGCTATCTGGAACATCTCACATATGTTAGTATTCAAACTAATACTTTAAAAGTTTTGTTTATAATTTGATTATTTTCATCTTTTCTAATTAACGAAACGGGATAACTCACTTTTGGGGCAATTACCCACATACATTACTCCGAAAATAGACAAAGCGGTAAACCTTAAAACATAAAGATATGTGTGTATGTCAAAAATCTGATGTCGAAAGTCTGCACTTTTACATAATTGCCTTACCCGGTAGAGGGGCGTCAACATTATGACTCAGTAATATATTCTGAACACATTATAAACTTGGTATACTTTAATCACACTATTCTCTAGCTCATATCCGAGGAATTATAATTTCGGAAAAGCAGTTTTCGAAAGGAATAGATTTTCGAAAGAAAAATATTTTGAAAAATGTTTTCGTAAATCCATAACATAAAATGTATTCATACATAACTACAGCACTTGGCAAAATCTGTTTTTCACTGAAAAAATATCTAAAACCTTAAGAAAGAGAAAATATGTACCTGATCCTTAAAATTATGTTGCAGATTCAGCCAATTCTAATCAGAAAAAATCATGCTACGAAGTTCAAGCAATGAAGGTAATGGACCACTGTACCTTGGAGAAAGACGTATACAATTGCAACTACTGTTCTCTGACGACTACTAAAAGAAACGTAATGATGCAGCATTTGGTGTTACACACGGTGCATAAGCGCGAAGTCGTGCAATGTACGAAGTGTCCCAAAAAGTTTACTAAACACTGTAAGTAATATAAAAGTCTACAGAATATTACAATGCACAATAAAATATCGCGCCACTTCTTGTCGGCTCTTTGATGTTTTGAGTCGAGGCATCGTTTGTACTTTGTTTCACAAGCAAATTTATGAATCTATTAGAGATGGGTTATTCGCGAACGAGTCGTTCAATTTAAACGACTCGTTTCAAAGAGTCGCGAATGAGCCGCTCCCATCAACTGAATGATACGTTCACCGTTCGTTAAAATATCTGCATTGTAGGGTAGGCGACTATGACTATAGGCTCGCTCTCGTACGTTCGTAGAAATTCCACTCCATGCTTTCGCGAGTTTCGGACAACTCAGAGAGCGCGAGCGGCTCAAACGTATAATATAAGAACGAGAGTGGTTGAGCATCTAGCGGCCTATGACAATGCATTACACAGTTTGTACGTCTTTCGTATTACTATTATTTTACGATTAACGATCAATTACTTTGCCGAAAATCTGCAAAAACGTGTTTTAAGCAGAAGCGTATTCTGTTGGTAGGTTAAAATTTTGAAATCCATATTACCTAATCATTATCTAATCTACAATAAAGCCATTTTTGTTAATATGTATTTACTTTTATTTTGAAAATTTAACAAATAAAAATTTTAATAATTCCAATATTTTAATTTATTATACTTAATTTATTTATATTATGTATATTATTTTTGTTTGAAGCCGTCGCGCCACAATCAGGTAGCGGGCAGACTGTCGCAAATGTGTTAGTCACATCTGCGTTTTAAATGCTCTCTTTTATGCACATGAACTAGTGCAGGTGTCACGTTAAAGTAAAGAGCTCCGCTATTCTGTAATTCGCAACTCAGCAGCCCTCGTTCAATCGAACGACTCCTTGTGAACGACTCTTCCAAGTGAGTTGAACGACTGAGTGGGCTCTCTTGAAAGTGAACGAATTACCCATCGCTAGAATGTACGGCCGCACGTATGGTAATGAAGGCGCGCTATGTAGCTCGGTTACATTTCATAGGCGTCGATTTTATAATCAGCTAACTGTGTTAGAATAATTTATAATTTACATAACAATGAAACATTTACCCTGTGAATATTAAAAATCCGAATGAGCTCGGGCTTGCTTTATTGTTGATTTGAGCAATAATGTTTTCAATTCTTTCGCACACACACACGGTAAATACCTTCCCAATGTTGCTTCGCTTGACAATTTTCATTGCAAAGCACATTTTTCCCAAAAGTTGGGAAACGGTTTTTTTTGTGAACTGTTTGAAATGGTATATTACACGCACTCATCATCAATTTCAAGTTGAAAAGAAATGCGGCATAAGGTCTTCGGCCACTTTTGTATATTTGTGATCTGTACTGTTTAGTGCAAACATAGAAAGTGTGTAAGTTGGAAGGGGATAAGTATTTTCTGACTCGAAAGGGAAGACCTGTGGCTACTGAAGTAATGTGTTTGTGTGCCAGCTGAGATCATGTTCCCCATTTTGGCCATTCATGTGAATGGGGTAAGTGTTGCCGGATTTTTTGCATGACAGGGACTAAGACTGGGTTTTGGAGGAGTTAAACTGAACAAGGTTCTTGGCACACCAGTCTAAAATTAATTAAAGATCTTGGGAAGGGAATACATCTGCATCTATTATCCAGCTCTTGATTAGAGACTTGTCTGGAAAAATGAATGTTGGAATGAAGAGTACTGTCGTCAGCAAAGCTTTGGATGGGATTGGTAGTTTAAGAGAGCAGGTCATTAATGTGAAGAAGAAATAGGGTTGGTGCCAGGACTGAACCTTGGGGTACGCCAGCATTGATAGGATGGAAATTAGATGAGTGACCGTCCACCACGACAGATATGCGCCGATCAGAGAGGAAGCTGCCGATCCAGGTACATAGTTTGGAAGGAAGAACATTAGAAGCTAGTTTGTTGAGGAGTGCGGCATGCCATACTTGGTCAAAGGCCTTGGAAATATCAAGAGCAACAATCTGGGATTCGCCATGAAATTCGAGAGACTTGTTCCCGTTATGTGTGACGAAGGTAAGGAGATCAGCTGTGGATCTTTGGTGACGAAACCCGTACTGTCTGTCGTGGATGATTTTGTGTTTTTTTTGATATTTTAGAATTTGCAAGGTTATCGCTTCCTCCATAACTTTGCTGACAACAGAGAGAAGAGAGATAGGTCTATAATTCCATGGAAGAGACCTGGAACCTTTCTTCGAGACAGGCTGCACACGAGTAGTCTACCAGCTGTTTGGGAAAATACCCTTGTCACAGGAGATCTGGAAAAGACGAGTTAAGAGAGTGCAAGCTCTGGAGAGCATTTTTTCAGAACAATTGCTGGTATGCCATTCAGACCGGAGGACTTTTTGGTGTCAATGGATAGAATTTTTTTTTGACTTGTTTGACTTTCAATATTACGTCGGACATTTTGTGGGGTACAGATGTAGCGGTTGGAAGAGCGAAATTGGCAAGAAGAATAAGGGCGGAATTGGCAGGGAGTTGCTTGGCAAATAGTTCAGCTTTCTCCTTAGAGGTGGAGATAATTTCGTTGTCAGAGGTCAGGGGAGGAAAAGTGCTTTTACAAAAGTTTTGACTAATGTTTTTGGCAAGTGACCTGAAAGATTTGCTGCCATTGGAACAAGAAAGCACTTTATCTTTTATGCGGTTGTTTAAAGCATTTTTGAACTCTAAAATATATTGTTTGTAATAGCTTCTTGCGTCGGTGAAAATTTGACTATTTTCAGGTGTAGGATTTTGAAGAAACCTTTCGTGAGCTTGAATTTTTTTGAGCCTGGCTTTATCACAGGCCTTGGAGAACCATATCATTTGATGGTGGAGTTTAGGTTTCTTGCGGGTAAATGAAACGAAACTTCCAAAACCTGCTTGAATGATATCCGAGATATGAGAGCAAATTTCGGAGAGATCGGGAAAACAGACAGGGTTCCAAGGGAAAGCAGAGAAAAAGTTTCGAAGACCATCCCAGTCGGCAGAATTGTAGTGCCAGATCGTGCGTGCCGGCATGATTTCAACGAATCATTAATTTAAGTTGTGACATATGTTGTCCGGCTTTCTTTTCCATTGTCTTGGTGTTGCTAACTTTACATTCTCTCTTTAAGACGATGCCGGTGTATTGAAACCATTTTTATTAAAATGCATGGATAAACGTTAAAAAATCATTTTAATTGTTTAGTCTGCTTTAATTCTAAAACCGATTAAGCAACTGAATCGGCATTACGAGTATTAAAGTTTCTACGTGATTTTTGTTAAAACCCATTTGTGCTAAACCTTTTTAAAGGCAGCGTCTAAACATAGTTTGTGACGTAGGAAATATCATTTGCGTAAAAAAATAAACGGGTAATGAGATGTTTAAGTAAAGTTAAAGTACATTTTGGAGAATAAAGATTAAATATTTTTTTAAGAAAAATGTGTATGTTTATACTATTTAATGCTTCTAATAAAGAACTGTATGTGTTGTTAAACACTTTGTTGCTTAATTTAAGAAATAAATATACTTTTCTATACTATCGGCTCACTTCCTTCTGTCTTTTATTTTTGATTTTATGAAGTTTTTTCCTTTTGGTCCTTGTAATTCTCTAAAATACGTTTAAAAAATCATAAATCTCTTAACTAATTTTTTATATAAGTGAACATTGAACTTCACAGAGATGAGCTTCCCAGTGTTGAGATTTTTTTTGCACCAAAAAGGATATTTACCATTTTATTACCCTTCAGGGATATCAGAATTAGAAATATGACAAGTAATTAAAACCTCTTTAAACAATGCTTTCGATTTCTTCCTATCTGAGCAAGTACTAACGTGCAACGTTTATTTACGAAGTAGAAGACAATTACCGAAAAAAAAAGAATATTCTATACATAAAACAAAATTTTATAATACATTAATTGTTTTTATTACTAAATCACAAAAAATGTTTATGAGGGCGTCACTAAGAACAATCACGGAGATTAGATTTGAAAAAATTACGACAAATCTGCAGGACAAAATTATTCTATGCTATATATTAAACATAGTTTATAATAAAATTGTTGTTCATATTATTTCTGTACATAAAACAAAAGTTTGAATACAACTGCTTTTATTACTGGAATACAAAGGATGCGTTACTGAAAACAATCGCGGAGATGAGATTGAAGAAAACTTATCACGAAATAAAAAGTTTTAAATATTTATTTTTTTGTAAGATGTGCTTACAATATAGGTAAAATGTTGCTTAATGACGACGTGTCTTTAAAACAAAATTTTAAGGTTTCTCGTGATTCCCTGCTAAACCACGTATTAAACATGTCAGAAGAATAACTGAAAAAACAAACAAAGAACACGAACAGTTACGTGAAAAAAGAATTGTTTTTTTTTCAGATCTACCGTACCACATAAGTAAGGTCCATAGGGAGAATATGTTCAGTTGCCCAAATTGTTCGTACTCGGCAAAGTGGAAATCTAATTTGCGTAGACATTTAAAGCAGAATAAAAATAACGAAGTGTGTCAACCGGTTTACAAAAGAAGATCTTTGGAACAGATGGAGCAAGAGCGGCTGGAAGGGAAAGCGCCACCTAAGAGAAAAAGGAGGAAAGATGACAGCGAGTGGGAGTAAAGGTTTATAATTTTTCACTTAACGCTTATTTAGTATTTGTATGCCGTTAGGCATTAAAAACAAGTTTTTTAAAAATATTCCTATAGTATATTTTTTTGCGAAAAATAAACTCTGGGATTCACTAAACAGGTTTAGGACTTAGTACTTTGTACTGATTTAAATTTAGATTTTCTGGTTGGTCAGGTAGGTTTTGACAAGTTCTTGTTCTGTCATTGTTAATAAGTCGTCATTAAAAACTTGTGAGTTCTATTATTCCTGCGATATGCTTGTTTTCCAAGTGATTTTTATCGTGCCACATCCCTCTTAAATGAGTAGTTTTATTAGTGTAATAAATGCATACTTTAATTGCTCTGCCCTTTATAACCTTTCGAAAAAACTGAGAAAGAAATTTCGAATATAAAACTTAGTTGTCTTATTCTTACTGTTGTCCCACAAACCCTTGTTTATTACATTAGGTCGGTCCTAGTAATAGGGAATCTGCCTATGAAATTAAAAATGACCTTAAATAAAATAGAAATATCCTTATGGAGATCGAATTAAAATTTTGACCTTATTTTATGACTAGCTTGCGCCCGCGACTTCGTCCGCAGTATAACAATTTTACTCCATTACAAACTTTGAACCCTAATTTCACCCCCTTACGGGTTAGCTTATTAAAAACTGTAAACACGTGTTTAAGCATTTATTTTTTAAAGTACTTCCATAAAGTTTCGAGTTAATAGGACCATCTAATATTTTTTCTCCATACAAAGTTTGAACCCCGGTTTCGCCTCCTTGGAGATTGAATTTTGCATGCCTACCCATAATCCTAACCCACTAGACATATTCCTTACCACCCATCCAGAGCCATTCTTAACATCCGTATGCGTTCCCCTTGGTCGTTCAGATCACGGACTCATTACCGTCTCTTGTCCCACTCATCCCGAGTTCGTTGAAATCATGCCGAAACGCACGATCTGGCACTAAAATTCTGCCGCCTGGGATGGTCTTCGAAACTTCTTCTCTGCTTTCCTTTGGAACCCTGTCTGTTTTCCCACTCCCGATCCCTCCAAAATTTGCTCTCATATCACAAGTATCATTCAAGTAGGTATTGAAAGTTTCATTCCACATACCCGCAAGAAACTCAAACTCCACCATCAAAAGCCCTGGTTCTCCAAGGTTTGTGATCAGGCCAAGCTCACAAAAGGGTTCTTCAAAATCCTACATCCCCGACATCGTCAGATTTTCACTCACTGAGGTAAGACATTAATATATAGGTAATAAAACTATCTTAGAGTCCAAAAATGCTTTTAACAACCGCATAAAAGATAAAGTGCTTTCCTGTTCCCACGGCAGCAGATCTTTCTGGTCACTTGCCAAAAACATTAGTCAAGACTTCTGTAGAAGCACTTTTCCTCACCTGACCTCTGACAATGAAATTATCTCCACGTCTAAAGGAAAAGCTAAACTATTTTCCAAACAACTCGCTGCCAATTCCGCCATCATTTCTCCTGCCAATTTCGTTCTTCCAACCGCTACATCTGTACCCCACAAAATGTCTGACATAATACTTAAGGTCAGTCAATGTCAAAAAATTCTTTTATCCCTTGACGCCAAAAAGTCCTCCGGTCTGGAGGGCATACCCGCAGTTGTTCTAAAAATGCACTCCAGAGCTCGTACCCATCGTAACTCACCTTTTCCAGATCTCCTATGACAAGGATATCTTCCCAGACAGCTAGAAGACTGCTCGTGTGCAGCCTGTCCCGAAAAAGGCTTCTAAGTTCCTTCCATCCAATTATAGACCTATCTCTCTTCTCTCTGTTGTCAGCAAAGTTATGAAGAAAGTCATCAACTTACAAATTCTAAAATATCTAGAAAAATACCAAATCAAAGAGCCACAGCTGATCTTACCTTCGTCACACATAACTGGAACAAGTCTCTCGAATTTCATGGCGAATCCCAGATTGTTACTCTTGATATTTCCAAGGCCTTTGATCAAATATGGCATGCCGCACTTCTCAACAAACTAGCTTCTTATGGTCTTCCTCCCAAACTATGTACCTGGATCGGTAGCTTCCTCTCTGATCGGCGCATATCTGTCGTGGTGGACGGTCACTCATCTAACTTCCATCCTATCAATGCTGGCGTACCCCAAGGTTCAGTCCTGACACCAACCCTATTTCTTCTTCACATTAATGACCTGCTCTCTTCAACTACCAATCCCATCCAAAGTTATGCTGACGACGGTACTCTTCATTCCAACATTCATTTTTCCAGACAAATCTCTAATCAAGAGCTGGATAATAGACGCAGATCTATGCACCTATCCCCTTCCCAAGATCTTTAATTAATTTTAGACTGGTGTGCCAAGAACCTTGTTCAGTTTAACGCCTCCAAAACCCAGTCTTAGTCCCTGTCATGCAAAAAATCCGAAAACATTTACCCCATCCACATGAATAACCAAGTCCTACAGAACAATGACACGTTCGGTCTTGTTGGCATCGCTTTCGAACGTGATCTCAGCTGGCACAAACACATTACTTCAATAGCCACATCAGCAGCTAAAAAGCTTGGTTTTCTCTTTCGAGCCAGAAAGTACTTCTCCCCTTCCAACTTACACACTCTATGTTTCCCAGATAAGACCTAACCTAGAGTACTGTTCCCATATTTGGGGAGTGGCATCACCTTCGACACTTAATCCTTTATTCTATCCAAAAGTGAGCCCTTTGACTCATCAATGACCCAGTCCTCACAAGAAAACTCCCTTCTCTCGCTCATCGCCGCGTTGTTGGGGATTTATCCCTTTTCTACCGATTTTTCCACGGATTTTGCTCTGAAGAACTAGTCGCTATAATTCCTCCCTTGACTCTTCCTAACAGAACAACAAGAGGCCTTACAGACCAGCTACAAAAGCCTAGAACATCCCACTTCTCTCGCTCATTCGTACCTAGAGTCTCCAGATTATGGAACGGACTGCCTGCAGATCTTGTCCCTTCCCCTCCCAACCTCCAATCCTTTTATTCCCTTGTCAGTAGATTACATTTCCCTTCCCTTTAGACGCCCACGATACGCTGGTACTTAGGCTTGAAGTCTACGTGGGCTGTCTCAGATAAAAAATTTTAAAACATGCCTACGTTTTATAAGAAAACTTTGTGCAAAATTTATGGTTTCTAGACCCAGTGATGTGAGCTGTGCGTTGATACATCAGTCAGTCAGTCAGTTTCTTCTTTTATATGTAGAGATGAGTACAAGTTGGTATAAGAAAATGCTACGTATGTATTTATTTTTTAAGAATCAAGCCAGTAAAAAATAAAGAAATAAAGGAGATAATAAATTTCGATCGATCCTACAGATCACTTAATTGATTATCTTATCAATTATTTATCCATCGCATCTCCGCCGTCCCCCATTACACCCTGTAGATGTTTAAAGCTTACAAGCGATATAATCCATTTAAAGATTTTAATACAAATTTAAATAATATACATACTTGTATAAATTCAGGAAACTGTGTATATTACGGTAGCAAAACAAACACATGTTATATGTATTTTAAACCAAAAAAATGTTGTTCAGTATTTGAGTAGTGTGTTTTTAAAAGTATTTTATTTTCACCCGTTAGGGCTTGTTACCCTACAACAATCTGCGGAAAAATTAGAACTCTCCAGTAGGTATTTTACGTAACATCAGTGTTTTTTAGGCAACAATTATGACACCGCTTGTTTCAACCAGCTTTTACAAAAAAGGACATGTAAGTCGTAACTAAATACTGCTTTTAAAGCTTATCTCTTATCGGCAGGACATAGAAATATGATGTTTATAACAAATTAATTTTGATGTTTAGTTGAAACCCTGATTTGATGCAACATACTACCTACCAGAGAGTTCTTATTTTTCCGCAGATTGTTGTAGAGTAAATAATAGTCCAACACATTAAAATAAATCATAGTGGCATACTGCAAAGAGAAAATAATTTAAAAAATGAAAAAAAAAATAGTTTTTCAAAATTCTGCCTTCAAATTAGAAATTTGGGACACTTTTTTATTGCCTAGGAACTTTTCTTTATAAATGTTTTTAATATTTTAAAACGGGCTAGTTTACTCGTCAGTCATTTTCAGTTTTTGTTTAATTTGCCGCTTTTTTAAGAATAAATCATGATTCGTATTTTTTTGTAGGTTTTAGACCCTTCACCAACTTGTTAAGAATGAAATGTTCTAAGAAATCAGTAAGACTGGCACTGTTGGTCTGTTAGCAGAGGCGTCGATGCCGAAAATCAGTGCGTACGTAGACGGTATTTAAAAAAAATGTACATGGGCGTTCCCGTGATGGTGTGAAATAAAAAACCATCAAGTGCTACTTCGACTCGCCCATAGAAGGTTCCGTACCACATACAATATTATGAATAACACAAAATTCTCAATAACTATGCTGCCGTGCTAAGCTGAAACGTCCTATCTGACAAAATAAATGTTTTGAAATATAAGCGATTTTGCATTCAGAATTATCGCATGTTAAATAATTTTATAAACTGATTAAATTGGACTAATAGACTATTAAAAAGGAGTGAAGTTCGGTGGATATAGTTGTAAAAGGATTTAATTCTTCTAAGTTTGATTTTTGCCAGATAGGACGTTTACTGTTAGTAAAATGTAAGAAACCATAATGAGATAGGACTTTATACTGTTGGACAGTGGCGGATCCAGGGGGCGCGGTGGGGCGCGCGCTCGGCTCTGACAATATAAAAATTATCAAAACAAAACCAAAACTTTCAATAAATAATAAGAAAAATAAGTACCTACATATCGCATTTTTTGTTTCGTTTTTTGAAACTGTAACAGTTTCGTTTTTATTTTATTAATCTTACAATAAACAGTTTTAATTACCGATTTTTTTGTTGTCCGATCTTTACAGTTAGGACTCTTTATGTTCGTACAATTGGATAGGACAGAAATGCTAAGCAATTATGGTGTTTTAAGTAGTTAGGACTAATTTAAGTCAATTAAATCGGTACTTTACAACGTAGATAGGACCATTTTGGCTAGGAAAACAGGTACAACATCGTGTTGTGAGCTAGAAAATGCGTTTATCTCAAAATCCAAAATTTTGTCAGATAGGACGTTTCAACTCAGCACGGCAGTATGGTAAGGCTAACCCTTGAATAAATAACTAGAGGCGGCGATGACGGAAATAAGTAAGCGCATGTAGGTTATATATATATATATATATATATATATATATATATATATATATATATATATATATATATATATATATATATATATATGTATATATATAAGTTATATGTCAGTCACCTTCACATTCCACAGGTCAAGCACACCCGACAATAGTCGATTCAGCAGAATCAGCAAGATTGCATTATAGCATATACGTTGAATGAACTTTATTTTAATTGTTAATAATTTTAGTCTTCAATTAGAATCGAATTGTAACAGTCGAATTTTTGAGTAATATAAATTGTTTTTAAAAAAGGACTTTACAGAAAATAAAACTTAAGTGGCGCAGTCGGTAGGATGTTCTAACGGCATTAACGCATATAATACCGGTTTGTTTCAACAATTTATAGAACAACTCCTTAAAAAATTTCGTGGGTGGCAAAAAGTCAAAAAATCGCGAGTTTCAACCCCCAGATCTTCAAATCCAGTTAAGTGAATTGAGTAGCTTAACGAGAAGCCCCGAGTGAATATCGACGGCAACTCATCGCAGTGACGTGAAACTTCAAGTGAATATTGAAGGGAATGGAGAAGATACTGGTTTTTCTTTAAGTATCTATGTCATATAGAGGTCCTTTAAAAATATATAATTCCGAAGATTCAGACTCGGAGACAAATTCTGATTCAGACTCATCAATCACTAATATTTCAACCTTGTATCGCACAAGATCTCCCCTAAATTTTAATTGTAATCGTTATACAAGTTTTAATAACATAAAAATGACTTTACCACAATTAAAACAAGAATATTTGGGCATGGTTCCAGAATTTCATGGCGAAACTGAACTACTCCCAAGATTCTTAAGTGTAGGAGAAAAATTGGTGAATAAATTTTACAACACAGTAGATCTCAATGACTTTCAGAATGAATATCTGATGTCTAGTCTTTTAGCAAAAATTAAAGGCGAAGCTGCTGTGAACATATCTTCTTGTATAATTAATAATTGGCACGATTTAAAAACCGCACTTCTCAATGCTTATGCAGATAAACGTGACATTTACACCTTGAATATCGAGATGACAGAGATGAAACAAGAAATCGAGTCACCATTTGATTTTTACAATAGATTGCAACAAATTCTAAATGTACAAATTTCATATATTGCTACACACAGTGGAGCAAATGAAGCTCAAATCTTGTCTCAGTACTGTCGAAATTTAGCTTTAAGGGTGTTATTAAGAGGGTTAAAAGACCCAATAGGTTCGCTAATGCGTACTAAAAATCCCCCGGATTTAAATACCGCTCTTAGTATGTTAACAAACGACTTTCAACTCGAATCAGCGCAGCATAAAAAATTTAAAAATATACAAAAACCTATGACCAAAGCAAATTTTCCAGACTTCCAAAATAAACTGAAAATTACACCGCCTTTACAGTTAACAAATTTTCCGCATAATTCACAATTTTTACAAAGGCAAAACCAACCCCAATTTAGTGGAAATCATGGGCCTAGACCAAATGTTTTTAGGCCTAATCAAAATAAGAACTTTTCAAAGCCAACACCTATGAGTACCTCGACAAGAAATACTTTTAGACCACCATTTAATAATGGCCAAAATCAAAGTTTTAATAATCACCCCAATTCGCAATTTAAAAATAGTAAACTAAATTAAAACTTGCAAAATAACGGGATATCGGTCAATAAAATAGTATATTAGCTACTCTTTTACATATACCAAGCTTTCGTAACTATTTGGTTACTTCGTCAGGGCTAAAATTATAAATTATTAGGAACTATAAACATATTTTTATAATGTTGATATTTTACCAATGCGGTGAGTAAAAAAAAAAAAAATATAATTATATAGTAGAGGAATTATATAATATTGACGATCAAAATCATATTGACGACTCCACTGAATGTGAAGAGCAAAATCAATATGAGATTGATAGCCAAGAATCCCAACCATACATCGAACATCCTGTAGATTATGACAATAACGAGTTTTTTCGGGCAGAAGCCTCGGATTACCCAATTTCCAATTAATGAATCTCACAAATAATGAAAGTAAATTTCCCTACATTATTTTTCCCGAATTTAATTTAAAAATCTTAATTGATACGGGAAGTACCAGATCTTTTGTGAAACCCAAAATTGCCGAAAAATATTTTAAAAAATCTATAAAAAATGACCCTTTTCAAATTTCTACAGCTCACGGTACCACGATAGAAAAATTTAGTACCATGATACCTTGTTCAAACATTTTTAAGGTAAATAACAAACCATTAAAATTTTATATTTTTAATTTCCACGATTACTTCGATTGTTTACTAGGAATGGATAATCTAACATTACTTGGCGCTATTGTAAATTTGCATAAAAATATTATAAGTACTACAAAAGCAGAAGTAGAACTATTTTATCATAGCATATCACATAACAATACAAACTGTATAGTGTTACAACCGAGATGCGAACAAGTTGTAAGAATTAATGTTAAAAATAAACAAAACGGCGATGTTATTATTCCTTATTTAAAATTTGATGATCTAGAAATACCGGAGTGCCTTGCAAAGGTCGAAAATTATCACACATTTTGTCCAGTTCTTAATTTATCGGAATTAGAAAAAACTGTTGATTTTTCAGAACCTATAGAAGTGATTGATTTTGATAATTACGAGGTGCAGCCAAAAAATTGTCAAAATTTTAATCATTTAAAATTTGAAAAATATAAATTCGATATTTCTAAAGTTAGGCATGAACATATGAACCCGGAGGAACGCGAAGCAATTTTAGGGTTATTAAAAGAATATTCGGACATATTTCACATCGAAGGTAACCAACTGACATTTACGAGTAAAATTAAACATAGCATTAAGACTACGGACGAAATACCGGTTTACACAAAGTCTTATCCGTACCCAGAAGTTCATAAAAAAGAGGTACAACGTCAAATTCAAGATATGCTGGACCAAAATATTATAAGACCGTCGCATTCGGCGTGGTCTTCCCCGATTTGGATAGTTCCTAAGAAACTTGATGCCTCAGGCAAAAAGAAGTGGAGGGTAGTGATTGACTTCAGAAAATTGAACGAAAAATCGTTAGGGGATGTCTACCCTCTGCCTAACATTACAGATTTGCTCGATAAGTTAGGCCGCTGTCAGCATTTCCCCACTCTCGACCTGGCCTCGGGTTTTCATCAAATAGAAATGGCAGAAGAAGACATACAAAAAACCGCCTTTAATACTGAAAACGGACATTACGAGTTTCTTCGTATGCCTTTTGGGTTAAAAAACGCGCCTGCCACGTTTCAAAGGGTTATGGATAATATTTTAAGGGGACATCAAAATGAAATTTGCGCTGTGTATCTTGACGATACCATTATTTTTAGCACTAGTTTACAAGAACACGTCTCTCGACTTAGGCAAGTTTTTGACCGACTAAGACAAGCTAACTTTAAAATTCAGTTAGATAAGTCAGAATTTCTTAGGAAAGAAGTGGCTTATCTAGGTCATATAGTAACACCTAATGGCGTAAAACCCAACCCTGAAAAAATTAAGGCCATTCAAAATTATCCGATACCATCAACAACAAAAGCTATTAAAGGATTTTTAGGACTACTTGGTTATTACCGAAAATTTATTCGAGATTTCGCGAAAATAACGAAACCCTTAACAAAATGTCTAAAAAAAGACGCAATCATTAATGTTAAAGACCCCGATTATATAAAATGTTTTGAAATGTGTAAAAATTTACTGACAAACGAACCGATTTTGCAATATCCTAATTTTTCGGAGACATTTAACTTAACGACCGACGCCAGTAACTACGCCATTGGCGCCGTGCTATCGCAAGGAAAAATCGGCTCAGATTTACCTATTGCTTACGCCAGTCGCACACTAAACGAATCAGAAATTAACTATTCTACAATCGAAAAAGAGTTATTAGCTATAGTTTGGGCCGTCAAATATTTTAGGCCATATATATTCGGCAGAAAATTTAAAGTCATAACGGATCACAAGCCTCTCGAATGGCTTTTGTCTTTAAAGGAACCAAACTCAAAATTAATCAGGTGGCGTTTGAAGCTAGAGGAATACGATTACGACATAGTGTATAAAAAAGGCGTTTTAAACAAAAATGCCGACGCACTCTCGCGTATAGAATTAAACGCAAACGAAACGACGACAGGACCGGACTCCATTTTATAAATAAATCAAAACTTAGGTGAAGATCAAAATGAAAATCAATCAGTTATAGTTGAGACAGGCGATCTCGATAACGCAGAAAACGCAATCGAGGACAGTGACCAAACTGTACATTCTAACCTAGAAAATCCAATTATAGGCATTCCTATAATTGATTGTCCCGTAAATTTTGGAAAAAACCAAATTATAGTTTCTGAAGTAAATTTTGCTCCTGCAGAACCAAGTAGAGTCACCCTGTATAAAACCAAACAAAGAACATTTATTCAGATTTCAAAAAACAACTATGAACAAGAAATAATTAAATTTATTAAAGAAGTCATTGTACCAAAAATAAAATATTACTTATATTTTGAAGACCCTATTTACGAAAAATTTAGTTCTGTCCTCCAAAAATACTTTAAAAATTCCCAAATCAACATGATAAAATGTACTAAAAAACTAATTGACGTGACATCCGAGGACGAAATTAAACAAACAATACAAAACCACCACGAAGGAAAAACTAACCATCGAGGAATCGAAGAGACCGAAAAACGAATAAAAACTACATATTATTGGCCAAACCAACAAAAATCAATACAAACTTATATTAATGAATGTGAAATTTGTCAATCCACAAAATATGAGAGACGACCTCTTAGGTTAGAGTTTAATGTCACCCCTACGGCCGTAAAGCTATTTCAAATTTTACACATAGACAGCATCACTTTAGAGAATTGTAAATTTCTAACAATAATCGATTCCTTCTCTAAGTATGCACAAGCATATAAACTTAACTCTTCCCAAGGTATTGACGTAGCAAACAGCCTTGTTAAATATTTCACCCACCATTGCATTCCTGAACAGATCATTTCAGATAACGGCCTTGAGATAAAGAATTCTGTTGTGCGTGAGCTCTTGTCAACGCATAAAATTAAAATTCATTTTATAAGCTCGCAACATCCCGAGTCAAACGGGCTCATAGAACGTTTCCACTCTACCCTCGTAGAACACATAAGGTTGCTTAACAACCAAAATGAATACAAAAAGGAACCCATAGAAATAAAAGTAAATTACGCACTTTTAGCTTATAATAACACTATTCATTCAGTCACAAATCTAAAACCTTACGAAATCGTAACAGGCCATTTTGGCACCGAATCCCCCTTTAATTTAGATATTGATAAACAACTTGTAAATAATTATGTTTTAAATCATCGCGACAAAGCAAAAATTCTTTACCAAAAACTTAACGAAGATATTCAAAAGAAAAAAGAATGCGTCATAAATAAAGTCAACGAAAATAGGGAAAAACTACCGGAAATCCCCGACACTGTTTTTGTTAAAAACAAACAAAAGCAAAGTAAAACCCTTAACAAATACAAAAATGAACAAATTAGATCTATCGGCAAAAATTTAAAAACCGCGAAAATAAAAACTACACACGGTAATACTACAGAAAAAATTCACATTTCTAATGTCAAAAGACCAAAAAAGAAAACTTATACCTTTGAAAATATTTCAGGTTTCTCACGGTCGGACAAGGAATAGAAATAAGAAACATTACAAGAAATCTAGGTGTCCTGCCAATAAATTTGGGCCCTGCCAAACTACAACGCACGGAACACACTTTTGTTCATTATTTTAATTTAGAGCCTCTATTTAACGAGTTTAGTAATTTAAATATGCAATTTAGTAATCTTAAGTCTTATCTTGTAAATAATACGGTTTATAGTAAAGAATTAGAAAATTATTATAAAATGACAAGTTTTAGCCAAAAAAATATTTTAGAAAAAATAGAAAATATTCGCTTTCATAAAAATAATCGCACAGAAAGAGGGTTAATAAATGGTTTAGGTTACGTAATTAAAGGTGTAACAGGTAATTTAGACGCTAGCGATGGTGAAAAAATCTATAAGATTTTAAATCATCTACAAAGCAATGAGAAAAGCATTGAAAATCAATTAAAAATGCAATATTCCTTAAGCAGCCAAATTGTACAAAATTTTAACGAAACTATCAAAGATATAATGCATAATGAGTATATTCTAAGGTCAAGAATAATGCAGCTAAGTCAAATTGTTAAAGACGGCGCTACACATCAAGATATGCTTTTTGCAAAAGATTTATTTAACCAACTAATTATTTTATATAATTCAATTTTAAATACGTTGCAAGATATAGAAAATTCGGTAACTTTTTGTAAACTAAATACCATGCACCCCAGTATAATTAAATCCAAAATTTGTTTTATGAATTACAAAGAATATTCTCACATAAAAACCAATTTCCATTCGAACTTAAATATGAAAATATATTAGATTTTGAAAATATTATAAAAATTAATTGTAAAATCGATTTAAATAAAATTACTTATTTTTTATCTTCGCCTATAGACTACGAAACAAATTTTGATCTTTACTATTTCTTATCGATCCCTTCTAAGTATGAGTCAGAATTTGTCACTATTATCCCTAATAGTAAATATTTTTTAAAATCAAAAAATGACGACATAATTAAACCTCTAAATGGCATATCGTCCCTTGAAACACGAACTGACGTATCTAACATTTTTTACAAATTTGAGTTACGACAACTATAGGTATTTCAGATGTCCCTCTTTTATATCACGAAGTATCGTATCTGAATTCTTAACCGTTATTTAGAAACTCAATCCCTTAATGGCAACGTATCTGCTAAAACGTGTTTACAAGAATTCACGAACTGGCGTATCTAAAATTTCCTGCAGATACGCCAGTTCGTGTTTTCGCCAAAGCCTAGTCCCCTGTGACTTAATTCTGGCCTATCTGCATATGTAAACAGTAACATAACCTCAAACCAATTAATAAAGTGTTTAGAGCTGTGAGTACAGTGTCTATTAATTACACCGATTTTTGATATTGAATACATTAACAACAAACAGGTAAGCAACAAAATTTAAATATGTAGTAGTACCATTAAGAAAAGGGCATTTGGATTATTGGATTGCTTTTAATTAATAGATTTTTTAAACAGTGTAAGCAAGAATATTACTGTATAGAATTATAGAGTTCATGTTAGTTTTGATATGGATGTTACGGTGCTTTTACCAGCTTACAATCCAAAAAGTTATTAAAAACAAGTTTTTGTGTAATAACTTTTTTATATACAGGGATGGGCAAATGTTCCGGAACGGCTTAATTACAGGCAAACGGAAAGTGATAGTGGATCCGGGTTTTCGACAACCCTTAAAACTAATTTTTTTTCTTTTGACTGTGCATTCCATATGTCAGTGACGTCAACGACTGTCAGCTGGTAATGGCACTTGTCACTTTTTTAAGTAAAACACGTTGTTGTTTAAAATCCTCAATAAATTTAGAGTATTTTTTATATAGCATACCGTATGCCTAAATTCACAGCGGTTTCTGAAATATTGACAAAAATATTCTAAATTTAACAGTTATTAAAGGTTATTGAAAACCCGAATCTGCTATCACTTTTCTTTCGCCTGTAATTAAGCCGTTCCGGAACATTTACCCAACCCTGTATAAGTATTTGAACCAAATTTTTTTCAATTACTGGCATTTTTCTGAAGGACTAATTTTTTTTCAGTATAATGGACGTACTTGTGAAATGGAAAAATGGGTCGCAAAACGTGGTTTGCTCCAATGAACTCAAAGCAAAGGGACCTATATGCATAGGGAGTAGCGTCAAAATGTTCTATTACGGAAAGTGGTATAATGGTACTGTAATAGATGTATAAGAGGAAAATGAATGTGAAACCGACAACTCGGAGGACAATATTCCTCTTAGCGAAATTCATAAAGTTAAATCACAACTTTTCTGTGGGAATGTTGAAATTAATAAAAATACGACCATGAGTAATCCTTCTTTATCTGACTGTGTAAGCAACAATGAAACTTTAATTCATAGCGACAACCATCATGGTAATGTTCCAAAGTACTCGCTAGTTTGCAATCCAAGCACAGAATATGAATCTGACGATTCTGACGATAACATCCCTCTTAGCGAAATTAAGAAGCATCTATTGACAGTTGAAAACAAAATTGAAGCATTGGTTCAATCTTCAGAAGAAAAAGACCTTTTGGAAAGAAATTATAATGATCAACAGCTTGATGGAACACCCATACCTTCGCCAGAATACGGCTCGGATCAGGATCCACCTTTTGGCATTTGTGAAGCCAGAAGATGCAAAGCAGAAGTCTTTAGTTCATGTCACGTTTGCAACATTCTTTTGTGTTGGGCGCATTTTATAGCAGACAGTGATGAATGTTTACGTTTTGGTCACGGCATAAAATCGCTTCATGTAACAGCTGAGGTGAGTGGTAAAGAGAAAAATTCGGAGCAACATGACGCTTGTAAATTAGTAAATGAAGTTCGACCTGAAGAGTTTTTGGTCGAGGGAAACGAAAAAGAGAATTCTTCCAATATAACAGATAAAAAAATTAACAAGCAAAAACAGGCAAAAGTACTGAGAGATTCTGGCCAGGAATACTTAAGCCCTTTTAAAAAACAAATAGTTTCTGCTAAGGCTATGAAAGAACGTTGTATGTCTAAAAAATGTACAAAAAACGGTAAAAAATGTCCAGAAATAGATTACCATCAAAGAGAACAACTGTTTAGAGGTTATTATGACTTGGCTAACCTTACCAGGCAACGCGACTATTTAATTCATCATGTTGCCAAAAAAAAGATCAAACGAAGAACCGTGAAGACAGAGTCTCGAAGAACTTGTACCTTAAATTATTTTTTCACAGTTGGTCATAATCTTTTACCTGTCTGTAAAAAATTTTTCATTAACACGCTAGGAATTTCGGAGCGCACAGTTCGAACAGCCCTTCACAAATCATCGGAAGTAGGAATTTTAGAGAAAGAAAAAAGAGGTGGTCGTCAACGAGGACAAGAAGTTTTAAATGAAGAAGCGAAAATGAGAAAAGAAATAAGTCAACATATTGATCGTTATCCAAAAATGGAATCGCATTACTGTAGGGAGAAGTCCTCACGTATGTACCTCCATCCAGATTTGACAATTCAAAAGATGTATGACATGTTTATTCAAGATTTAAAAGCAAGAAATATTCATAAAAAACCCTCTATTACAACATACAGAAATATTTTCAAATCAAAAAATCTTTCTTTTTTTCATCCCAAAAAAGATTTGTGTTCTTTTTGCCTATCATACAGAGAAGGAGATGAAAAAGTTAAGGAAGAGATGAAAGAAATCTTTGAAAATCACAGTAAAGAAAAATGTAAGGTTAGAGAAATAAAGAAAAAACTAAAAGAAGCCTCGATGGTTGACAATACAGTGTTATGTGGTGTATTCGATCTTCAACAAGTCATCTACGTACCAATTAGTAATGAAAGTGCTCTTTTTTATAAAAGTCGATTATCTAATTTTAATTTCACACTTTATGACTTAGCCACCAAAAATTGTTATTGCTTTGTGTGGCATGAAGGAGCTGCTAAAAGAGGATCGTCGGAAATTGCAACATGTATTTTTAAAGTTTTACAAGAATATTGTAGTCAGGGTAAAAAAAAGTGTTTTCTGACGGTTGTTATGGTCAGAACAAAAATACCATAGTTGTTGCGATGCTCCTCTATGCTTTGCATATCTATCCTCAACTGATGGAGATATCTCTTAGATTTTTTGTTACCAATCACGGACAAAATGAGGGAGACTCTGCCCACAGCACCATTTCCCCATAGAGAAAAGATATAATAGAGAAATAATGTCATTTGCGAATGTGGCAAATTTACCAAGCTGAATCCGTAAACACAGACGGTCTTCTGCGGGCTTGCGCCTTGTCGAACGTTTGCCTTGTGATAGACAGGACCGTACTTCAAAATTTATTTCACATGACGTGAATCTTTTATCGAGTAATAAATGCTAAATATATTACTTGGAATTATTCTTTTTATTAATGATAAAACTGTAACCATTAGTGAGATTTTAACAAAAATTGTATAGTTTGGTGGCTTAAATCTGAGTTTTCTTGCTATACAGAATTGTCGATAATTCCTCGAAAATAGCTCAGTTTATACATATACAGTGCGTCTCTTTAATGTCCCCCCTCTTAATTTTTTAAACGTTACATTTACAAAATTGAAAGTTGAAATAAAATATAAACATGGTATTCTAAACAATAGAAATAAAATATGCAACTGTTCTAAGAAGTAAAATAGTAAATAAAAAAATTACCAAAACTATGTGTATATTTTATTGGATTGGCATCCCATCCTGTATAATTATTGAACAAACCAAGTTCTATGGTAAGATGTAAATATTTTTACACCTATTTACAGTGTGTGCACTTGATACTTTGGTGAAAGCGCTACTTACTTACGGCCCCATGTCAATCTAATCCACTGATATCTTAGCGATCCTTTGGCGAAAGTGCTTTTTTCTTTCGCCATCCCTTTTAAAATACTCCCCTCTACCCTAATCCACTAGTATTTTTAGTGCCCCTTTGACGAAAGCGCAAATATGCCTTTTGGACACTCACCCTTCTAATCCACCGATATCTTAGCGATCCTTTGGCGAAAGCGCTTTTTTCTTTCGCCATCCCTTTTAAAATACCCCCCTCTACCCTAATCCACTAGTATTTTTAGTGCCCCTTTGGCGAAAGTGCACATATGCCTTTTGGACACTCACCCTTCTAATCCACTGATATCTTAGCGATCCTTTGGCGAAAGAGCTTTTTTCTTTCGCCATCCCTTTTCAAATACTCCCCTCTACCGTAATCCACTAGTATTTTTAGTGCCCCTTTGGCGAAAGCGCAAATATGAATTTTGGACACTCCCTCACCCTTATGCAATATAAGGGAAGGAGGCATTGACACTATATATGATCTTCTTACACCATCTTACCCCTTATACAATGCCCCTATGCACACACACCCCATCAGTGCCTTTCTGACACCTTGACCACACTCAATATACGTCACTGATAAATATTTCTACTTCTCCGTGTGTATGTTCACTTCAACACCGGAGTGCATTTAAGATAAAAGTTAGAAAATTTATTTGGTTAGAGTTAATCTTAATAACTCAAAACTTAAAAGTATTTTTGCAACTTCAGCATTTACAACAGCTGTATTCCATGTGTTTCCTTCAGTGATTACAACTGGGTCCGGTTCTGATCGCCGAGTTGCGTCATTGAGTTCAACAACCGCTTTTGCTAGACGTCCCGAGTGCGCATGCCTCGAGAGGACCGTCGTTTAAAAATCTGACTGGCGCCCAATGCGTACAAACGCACTTTTTCGCCCATACATTGGACGGATTCAGCTGGTGTCGCGAATACGTTGTGATGGTCTAAATATATTTTGTCTATGCATTTCCCATGCAATTAAGAAGGCAGGAGATATTTTGGAACCTACTCAGCTGTTACCGATTATTAGTTTGGCAAGACGAAACCACCCCTACAAAGTTTACCCAATGACATATAAGGATTTTTTAGATTTTAAAACGTTGTCTAAGAACTTAAGAATTTTATCTATTCGTACAGCTGCTTCAGGAAAAACGGTAAAGTGGACAGAAATCATGCAAATCAAAATTGAGGCTTTGCATCCAAACAAAATATTTTTTAAGACTAGTCACTTAGTTGAAGAGTATGACTTTATCGAATTAAAAAGGGGTACAATAAAAAATGAGATGAAAGTTGAACCGCTGTATACTTCACCAATTAAAATTTCGTTTAGAAAATACCAGGACTAGGTTTCTCTTTGTAATGGTAACACTCCGGTAATTCGGCTGCCTGAAGTGAAGACTTTTTATGAAAACCTGCCACATGAAAATAAATAGTGTTTTTGTTTTTTTCCTTAACTTTTGTAAATTTTTTGGTTGGTATAAGCAACTTTTCATTTACATGGCAACATAAAATAAATTTTGTAAATGTTTGTTAATAAAAATTCCAAAAAAAGTTTTTTTGTTTTAGTTAAATCGTTCTACATTTTATAAGTTGTAAGTGTTGTATCGTCGTAGAAAAAATATTTTGAAAACACGAAGTGGCGTATATGACTTTACTATGTTTTTTTTTCAAAAACTCCTTGACGTATAATAATCTTATGACCTATATTTGAAGAGTGATGTTGAAAACTACAACACAATTAAAAAGTATAGTGATAGAATGTTTACTTTCTGAAATAGAGCCCCGTAAATAGGTACCATTTTTGTTTTTCGGCTCTCCTGTAAATTTACATAAATGTCAGTTACGCCAGTTCGTGTTTTAAGGGACGATATGTACCCAAGGTAAACCTTATCAGTGCCCAAGTATCCTACAGTCTAATTTTAACACGTCCTGCGAAGAAGACATCTTACTTCACCAAAGCACCAGCAGATGCCGCTTCAGCAAACTTCAGATTTCAGAAAATCATATGGAGATCATCCCGGACCTTAATCAATTTTTGGCCGTCTTCCCAAAAGAAGAAAAGCTTGAAATTTACTGCAAAAACCAAATGGAAATAAGAGAACTAATAGGAATATATCTTATAAAACAAAATTATTGTAACATAATATTCCGCAAACAAGAACTAGTTTTACAAGAAATTAGTCATGGAAGGCCAATGGTTATAAATACACTACAATTCCAGTTTTCACCCGAAAACCAACCAAAATTCAATATCGAATTGGAAAAATTACGTTTTGACGTGCCGCCCATGAACCCAGTAGTGCCTGAAAAATACACCCAAAATTACTATGTGCCCAGCTTATGGACCATTACACTTTATATTGCAGTCGCCTATTTGTGGCATAAGAAAACCAAAATATGGAAAAAGACTCCGACAACAGCTACACCAGAAGAAAATCAAGGGGTAGATATCCCTCTTCAACCCCGATGCCCAAGAATCAACCTTCCAGGGGATGCTTCTTTCTGAGGATGGAGGAGTTATATGTCAGTCACCTTCACATTCCACAGGTCAAGCACACCCGACAACAGTCGATTCAGCAGAATCAGCAAGATTGCATTATAGCATATACGTTGAATGAACTTTATTTTAATTGTTAATAATTTTAGTCTTGAATTAGAATCGAATTGTAACAGTCGAATTTTTGAGTAATAAAAATTGTTTTTAAAAAAGGACTTTACAGGAAATAAAACTTAAGTTATATATATATATATATATATATATATATATATATATATATATATATATATATATATATATATATATATATATATATATATACATATATATATATATATATATATATATATATATATATATATATATATATATATATATATATATATATATATATGTATATACCGGGTGTCCCGCTAAGGTCGGCCACCGGCTGTATCTAGGAAACTATTTGCCCTACAGCTTTCGGGAAAAAAATATTATTACAAAAGTGATCCCGAGAAATGTATTAAAATTATTTTCCACTTTGTAATTTTACCGCTAGATGGCGTATTTTTAAATCAAAATCGAAAAATAAGAATTTCTCTATAAAATCAATAGTGAAGGTAAGTTACGCGGAACGATTTTGGACTCTCTTATTAGCACTCTAAAAATTATTTATATGACATTTTATTCCATCTCTTAAAATAAGGGGTGGGGGGAGGGTGAAATTGTATTGCAGAAAAAGTTGGATAACTTTCGGCTACGTTAACCGATTTTAGCAAACTTGGTCTTGTTTTAAAGCTATTTGATAGCCGAATGACAACCTGTAATAATACTAAAGTTTTTGTTTAAGCCTGAATCGCCAGATGGCGTATTTTGATCGCTTCAGGAGTTTACCCAATTTTCCATGATAAGGTAAATGGAAGGCTATATTTTTTATATTACTTTCTTATTACTTGTAAAATTACCTAAAAAGTGGCAAAAACCGGAAGACGCTATCGTTTTTCAAACTTAAGTTATGAGCAAAAATCTCTTTAGGAAATATTATTTGTAAATTTCAACGTGAAATTCGAAAATTTTTCGCATAACCAGTAATAATCGACCTAAAACTTACAAGCGTCTGAAAAAATATTGTAACACTTGTTTTTCTGAGGTTCTGGAAAAAATCGACTGATACTTTTTCATTTGTATTTTATTTGTATTTGTATTGTATCTCTTTTTAAATTAATATTAATTAACATTTCACTTGCAAAGAACATTACTTCTTTAGCAAATGTTCAAAATGTCCGCCATTATTGTCAATGCCACTTTGAAGTCCTCATAAGGTAAGTAACGAAAATGCAATAAAAGTCTAACAGGAAATGTTTATTAATAATAAGTAAGCCATGGAAAACGAAAGAATGAAATTGACAATATTTAGCTGTCATCAATTTTCGCCTTTAATAAGATATTCGTTATTTTGAAGTCGAATCTTGTGTTTTTGTATTAAAAACAGTTTAATCTGTTCGAAAAGTATGTCTTATACTGTTGCTGAAGCATATGACATGCTGACAGTTTATTTTCAATGTTTTGAAAATGCAGTTATTGGCTCGCGGGAGTACGCTGTAAAATATCCTGAGAGACGACATTTTTCGCGAAAAGTGTTTAGACGTAGCAAGACGTTTGCGAGAAACTGGGCAAGTGTTGCCGATACAAGCCAAAAACAGGATTCGCAGAACTCGAAATGAAGTCAATATCATAAATGTGCTTGGTTACATTGAAGCTTATCCTCAACGCAGTATTAGGGATATAGAAAGAGATCTGGTAATTCCTCGATCGGTTGTACAAAGAATTCTCAAAAAAGAAAGATTACATGCATATCATGTTAAACTTCATCAGGCGCTCACACCACTTGATTTTGACCGAAGGCTAGATTTCTGCCACTGGATGCTTGAAATGACCAGAGAAAATCCAAATTTTTTGTCCCAAATTTTATGGACAGATGAGGCTACCTTTACTAGTAGAGGTCAAGTAAACTTACATAACATGCATTATTGGTCGGCACATAATCCGCATTGGATGATAGAAATCGATCATCAAAATCAATTTAGCGTAAATGTCTGGTGCGGCATTATTGAAGGTAAAATTATTGTTTTTATGTTTGAAGAGACGCTTAATGGAGCAAGGTATTTGGAGTTTTTAAGAAACCATTTGCCAATTCTTTTGGAAGAAGTGACTTTAGAAACTCGTGTAAACATGTGGTTTCAACACGACGGTTGCTCCGCTCATTATGCTCTCAACGTGAGAGAATATTTGAATATCCAGTTTCCCACTAGATGGATAGGAAGGGGTAGTTTATTTCCTTGGCCACCCAGATCTCCTGATTTAACCGTTTTGGACTTTTATTTATGGGGAAGGCTTAAAGATATCGTCTACCAGACCCGGCCAACCACACGAGAAGACATGATTCTTATAATCCGAAATGCGATAGCGTCTATTTCTGTTGCAGAAATCGAAACTGCTGTTAATGGAACACGGCGAAGACTTCAAAGTGGCATTGACAATAATGGCGGACATTTTGAACATTTGCTAAAAAAGTAATGTTCTTTGCAAGTGAAATGTTAATTAATATTAATTTAAAAAGAGATACAATACAAATACAAATAAAATACAAATGAAAAAGTATCAGTCGATTTTTTCCAGGACCTCATATCTACAAGTGTTTCTACTTTATGATGACAATATTTTTTCGGAAGCTTTTAAGTTTTAGGTCGATTAGTACTGGTTATTGCGAAAAAATTTCGAATTTCACGTTTAAATTTAAAAATAATATTTCCTAAAGAGATTTTTGCTCATAACTTAAGTTTGAAAAACGATAGCGACTTCCGGTTTTTGCCATTTTTTAGGTAATTTTACAAGTAATAAGAAAGTAATATAAAAAATATAGCCTTCCATTTACCTTATCATGGAAAATTGGGTAAACTCCTGAAGCGATCACAATACGCCATCTGGCGGTTCAGGCTTAAACAAAAACTTTAATATTATTGCAAGCTGTGATTCGGCTATCAAGTAGCTTTAAAACAAGACCAAGTTTGCTAAAATCGGTTAACGTAGCCGAAAGTTATCCAACTTTTTCTGCAATACAATTTCACCCTCCCCCCACCCTTTATTTTAAGAGATGGGATAAAATGTCATATAAATAATTTTTAGAGTGCTAATAAGAGAGTCCAAAATCGTTCCGCGTAACTTACCTTCACTATTGATTTTATAGAGAAATTCATATTTTTCGATTTTGATTTAAAAATACGCCATCTAGCGGTAAAATTACAAAGTGGAAAATAATTTTAATAGATTTCTCGGGATCACTTTTGTAATAATATTTTTTTCCCGAAAGCTGTAGGGCAAATAGTTTCCTAGACACAGCCGGTGGCCGACCTTAGCGGGACACCCGGTATATACAGGGTGTCTGGAAAAGGTCTGTACAAAATGCTACCACGTATTCGTGAGACTAAAATAAGACGATTTAACCCAACTTACCTATATCCAAAAGTGTTTCGTTAGGGAGATACAGAGCCCCAAAGGGGTACTTAACAATTTACTTTTTTGGCTCTAACTCTTGAACCGACTTGTATAATTTAATGAAATTTTAATATTTTATGTTGGCCATAAAGACTCATAAAACCATACTACAGTAGATGTTTGAGATCGTCAGGGAAGTCAGGAACGGACTTGCCACCACACTCGTTGGGCCAAATTTTTGACAGGTATCATTTTACAGAGCTCAAAACTGATTTTTTAAATACTTCGGTCATTCCTCTTTAAAAAAGGTACTCTACATTTGTTTCGATAAAATTAGCCGTTTTCGAAAAAATTAAGGTTTTGTATAACACGTTATTGAAATAATATTACAATACTACAATAAAACACCAGTCGTTGTTATTTCGTTAACAATGTGTTAGTGACAGGTAAAAGTTAAATCATAAAAAGTACTTAAAACTGAATCTTTTTGATATTTTAGAAATCGCTTAAACAGAAAAATGTTAAAAATGGGATTTTCTTCATGCCAGATATGCAAATTATGGCAATTTATTACACCGTCTCGGGTGAAACCGGCTTCGTCCGTGAACAAAACAATACTAGTAAAATTTGGATTTTGCCTAAATCGTTGAGAAAACCAATTTGCGTAATTGACTCTTGCAGGATAATCAGCGGGAGACATGGCATGTACCTTTTGGACGTGATACGGATGTAGCAGTTGTTCTCGAAGGGTCTCATGAACAACCCACTTTGTCGCATGAACTTGAACCGACAACTTTCTTACACTATTAGAGGGATTTTCAGCAATCTCATCCAGAATTTCCTCCTCTAACTGAGAGTGTCTTGCTCTTCTTGGAGACCCTTCTCCACCACAGCGCGTCAAAAAACTTCCTAAAATTGATTAGCAAAAGATTCGCTATTTTTAGCATTTTTTTTTTATTTCACTTGACTTTTTACCTGTTTCTCTTAAGCTACGATCCACCCTTTCAAAAGTTCTTCGGTGCGGTAAACGTCGATTTGGAAATGTACCAGAATAAATTCTTCTTGGCTCCACACAATTGTCAAGTGCTTGTCCATAAATTAGATGCATGTCAGCATATTCGCTATAGGAATAATGCTCCATTACTTAATTCTTGTATAATCAGTCAGACAATATCATTGGCAACGAAATAAAAACGACAGGCGTTTTATTGTAGTATTCTGATAAAATTATTTCAATAACGTGTTATACAAAACCTTATTTTTTTCGAAAACGGCTAATTTTATCGAAACACATGTAGAGTACCTTTTTTAAAGAGGAATGACCAAAGTATTTAAAAAATCAGTTTTGAGCTCTGTAAAATGATACCTGTCAAAAATTTGGCCCAACGAGTATGGTGGCAAGTCCGTTCCTGACTTCCCTGACGATCTCAAACATCTACTATAGTATGGTTTTGAGTCTTTATGGCCAACATAAAATATTAAAATTTCATTAAATTATACAAGTCGGTTCAAAAGTTAGAGCCAAAAAAGTAAATTGTTAAGTACCCCTTTGGGGCTCTGTATCTCCCTAACGAAACACTTTTGGATATAGGTAAGTTGGGTTAAATCGTCTTATTTTAGTCTCACGAATACGTGGTAGCATTTTGTACAGACCTTTTCCAGACACCCTGTATATATATATATATATATATATATATATATATATATATATATATATATATATATATATATATATATATATATATATATATATATATATATATATCAATAAATAAATAAATAAATAAATAAAGCCTTTATTCAGTTGAACAAATTTTTATATACAATTTTGCAAAATGGACGGCGAGATCTAGCATTGCTATTCATCTAACCGCCCGTTCCAAATAAATTGTGAAACTAACAGGAAGAAAAAATCTATTATTATCAGATTATCTTAATATACATAAGTTAATTAGTTTATTAGTGTCGCGAAATGTCAAAAAACAAATATTAAGAGAAACCAGGAAGAGGGATTGTACCGAAGAGAAGAGGAAAGTCTTAGACTAGAGTTTTTTTGATACCCTTTTTAAAGGCCACCACATCGGTAAGCGATTTCACATTCGGCTGCAGAGAATTATAAATTTTAATAGAATTATAAGTAAAGGAACGCTGAAATTGTGTAGTTTTATGTCTTGGTAGACTAAACATTTGGCAGTGACGTGTGCTTCTGTCATGTGTGCTACTTCCCCAACCATCTTCACAGAAAGATATTCTGGACTACTAGTCAAAGCCACTTTGTGAACTAATGTCGCCATATGTAGAAAGGACCTTTTTTCCAAATTAAGCCACCCTGACGCCTCAAACAATGGAGTCACATGGTCAAACTTCCGAGCATTATAGCAGAACTTTAAGCACCAGTTTTGCAATTTTTGAAGTGTATTTTTTCCCGAGAAGTCAAAGCGGGCCAAAAAACAACATCGCAATAGGAAAGATGTGACAAAATAAGGGAATCGCATAGTATCAACTTAATTTCCGTTGTAAGTATATCCCTATTCATATAAAGGACTTTTAATTTGTAATAAGATTTCTGCACTAATTCTGAAACATGAGTTTCAAATCTCATGTTTGTATCTATAATAAGCCCCAGATTTCTGCCATTTTCTGAAGGTAATAATGGCACAGAATTGATATTCAATTTAAAATCTGCTCGTGTTACTAACTGTTGATTATCTTTTCTAAAAACCAAGAGCTTGGATTTTGAACCATTTAGTAGAAGTGAGTGTGAATTGGAGATATTAAAAATAATATCAAGATCACTATTTATGTCAGCCAGTGACTGTAAAAGATTTGAAGAATCAAAGGAGTGGTATATTTGGAGGTCATCGGCATACTTGAACACGTTTTTAAGTAATTACTAAAATCGGATGTGTACAATGAAAATAAAAGTGGGCCCAGTATGCTACCCTGAGGTACGCCTCTGTTGACTGGCAAATACTCTGAGAAGTTGGAGCCAACGCAAACACGTTGCTGTCTACCAGAAAGATAATTATGGAAAAACGTAACTGTTTCATTACTAAATCCGAAATATTTTAATTTTATACACAGGATTGAATGGTCCAGAGTATCGAAAGCCTTGCTGTAATCCAAAAGTACAAGAGCAGTGTTGTTTCCAATATCGCAAGTTCTATAAATATCATCACATACGTGCAATAAAGCAGTTGAAGTACTATGTTGGGCACGAAAGCCAGACTGTGTTGATGGCAAAATTTGGTTAATTGTGACATACTCATTTACCTAGTTATAGATAACTCTTTCAAGTATTTTAGACATCGTGGGTAAAATGCTAATAGGACAATACTGGGAAATATTTTCGGGATTAGCAACCTTGGGAACCGCAATGACATCTGCAATTTTCCAAGATGTTGGAAAAGCAGAAGTTTTTAGGCAACAGTTGATAATATAGGTTATATATTTTGTTAAATATGGGGTAATGTAGGATAACATTTTTAGGTCTATGCCATCACAACCCTTAGCATTAGTTATTATGTTTTGAATAACTTTTTCTACAACATCGTCCGTTACTTGTCTAAATTTGAACTCTTCCCTAAAATCATTGCGATGTTTGTTGACATATTTATCAAAAATGAAAGTGCTAGTTGTTGCATTTACTCGTGGAATGCCATTTATAAAATGGTTATTGAAGTCGGACGGACTCCCTATATCATCACAACATGAAGTGGTAGCTGTATTATTTATATTGAGACGATTTATAACACTCCAAAACCCCCTCGGATCAATTCCAAACTTATAACGCAGATAGGCTCTCTTCTCGTTCCTTACTGCGGTAGTAACAAAATTTCTCAAATCCTTATACTCTGCCCAGGCAGCATCTGTTTTTGTCTTTTTGTATTTTGAAAGAGCCTTGCTACGTAACTTCATCATAAGCCTGAGATTATCCGTTAACCAAGGGGCAGGAGCCTTTGTAAACCGAGAGGTTTTTAATGGTGCATGGCTATCAAACAGTAATGTTAGCTTGTTGTTAAAAATTCCAACATTTCGTCAACGTTTTCAAGTTCATGTAGTAAGTTCCAGTTAATATTAAATAAGTCGTTAATAAAATCCATAAAATTAAAACTTCTGTAATCCCGATAGGTGCGATATTTTACCTGCTTAGGAGGTTTTTTAATTTTTAAGTGAGTATATATTAAGGCATGATCGGATATGTTATCCATTCCTATTACGCCAGTGTCTCCCGACAACTCTGGACACGAAGTTACCAAAATATCGATAAGTGAACTCGTATTATGTGTCACTCAAGTGGCAGTCTTTATCAATTGGCATAAATTGTATTTATTAAGGAGACGATTAATTAATGCATACCCATTACTATTCGAGTTTGACATATCAATATTTAAGTCACCGCCAAACAGAATGTAATCAAAGGAAGGCAAAAAGTTCACGATAGAATTTTCAAGGTAATCCGAGCATGGAACCAGATTAATGTTGGGCGGTCTATATAATGAACCAAAACAGAAAACCTTCCCAGAAATTGTGACACCAATCCAGATCTGTTCCATTGCGCTGGTCTGGGGATGCGTAGCTAAAACTTTAAATTTAAGATCAGACTTAACATAAAAGGCCACACCGCCACCACGGCCATTCCTATCCAATCTAATCAATTTGTAATTTTCAATGTTTAAGCAGTTGTTAGAAATACCATTGTGGAGCCATGTCTCTGAAAGCCCTATGATATCATACCGCTCCGCAGTTACAAATTCAGAGAATTCGTCAAAATTAGACGTACTTGAACGCACATTAAAATGCACAAAACTCACCTCTCTCTCCGTACTCCCCATTCTATTTAGTTTTAAGTTATGTTATATGGAAAAAAAATAAATATATAAATAATACTTAGGTATAAATATACGGAAAAAATAAAACCTTTGCTAATGTGCTATGTGCAACATAAGACCCCACAGATATGTATATTTAAGTTACAATCTAATTCGAGGTAGTACAATTATTGTTAAAATAACTGAGAATATTAATTACAGTGAATTACACAATATTAGATTTATTTAGTTAATATTTAAAAGTAATGAATAAGTAATGGAGGAAATAGGCGATGATATATTAATATCAACCCCATTACTATAACAAGACTAAAGAAATAAATTTATTTAAATTTGGATCAGCAAAATAAATTAGACTCGAAAGGTCACACACCTGACAGTACATTCCAAAGGTATTTATTACAAAAAAAAAGTAAATAAATATTAGAGAGCTACAACTTAAGTTGTTAGAACGCAACCATAATACATTTACAGATCTGTTTTAGATTTAATTTCGACCTTCCTTTGCTGTGACGTATTATAAGCATAGATTTTTCCTGCTGATGACCATGCCATTTTTTTGCCATATTTCTTTTTGGCTGCCATAAGAAGTTCGTACCGTGAGCGAATCAGATCCTCAAAAACAGCCACTGAAGAGCTTTTCAGCTGTTTTTTAACCTGGTATACTTTGTTACGTTTAATATTTGTGACCACCCTTACTTCTCTTAGCACGCCACGAGGACAATTATATAGACAGGTATCTCGCTAGTTCTCGGTTGCAAGATTTTCGAATGCTTATGTACTGTATGGATGCCGCCAGCCTTTAAACAGTGGAGAAGGGCCAGGTTCATAAAAAGATTTATAGAGGGCGCCACATGATTTTATTTAATCCACCAGTACCAACCTACCTACCTATCAACCAAAACCATGAAAATGATAATCGCTTCCTCGTAACTCCCAACGGAAACTCTGAAGTAGCGAGGGACGCTCCCTCAAATAAGCCACCTAGAGTGGTAGACCTACAATAATTTTCTTTTCCAATTTTTTTTTCTTTAGACACCCAAAAGGAATCCGGGTAATAAGAAGCGTTTTTCTTTAAAAATATTAAGTATATTAAGTACTTATTAAGATTTTAGGCAATCACCCCAAAGATTACTTAATTTAATTAGTGATTTGAAAATATAAAGTACATCAATTATTAAGATTTTAGGTAACAACCTAAAGATTAATTTAATTAGTGATTATTAATACTGCCCATTTATAATAATGGTCAGTAGGCTTATATTTAACTTTTGGTTTATTTACCTCGGACCAAAATTAACCGAGGAGGTTAAGACAATGACACTTAAACTATACTATACATCCTAAACCCGGAAAACAGCACACTCGTGAAAGTATTACTTAGGTACCCAACAAAAATTATTTACACGAAAATAAAACGACATAGGGTTATCAGGCGCAATAAGTCACCGTCCGCAGCTTACGTAAGCTTAGTGGAGGGGGAGAAAATTTTCTTTACTAACGTATGGCCTTTAAAATTTGGTTTACCGAGTATTGTTCGAGAATAGATCACCTTCACGCTAGGCTATTTACATACCTCAGGTTTTGTTGATTGATCATTATTATTTTTTTTGTTTTATAAATATAAAAAGGTATAAGAAAGAACCAATAATAGTCGTACGTCGTTAATCCCCTCAAACGCGCGGATAATCTTCGCTACACGACCGTGGGACGGCGCGGCGTAGAGCTCAGAATTTTAGCCCAGAATTGCCACCCTGAAATAGTAAAAAAAAATAAATAAAAGGAACGGGCTTACTCAATTCACTCTATTTCAAACCTCCTTAGATTAGTTGAGGGCTCCTATGATCAATCGTTGATAGCGCCATGATAACATCCAGACAACAAAGAAAATGACCGGTACCAGAGAATCCCTTAAAAGAACAAAATACCCAATAAATTCCATGAAATTCCATAGGGAGGGAATATTTACATTGCTAAAGTAATGGACAAATACACTTAGAAAACCTACCTGTGGACTATCTCTCGATCTGTAAAACCGCGCCGATTTGGTGTAAAATGGCGGCTCTCAGTTGAGACGAATATTTATCCCGAACACACGGTTGTGTTTTCTTACACGAAACTAAATCTCAGGTTGGCTTGAACCACGTCAACACAACCACCCAACTTTAAGAAAACACTGGTAAAACTAGAACTTTAACTCCCACAAACAATGTGGATTACTAGAAAATCGTTTTGTCTTAGCTTCACAATCGTCTCATTTGGAAAGAACATTCTCAGGTCTCCACGAGGAACCAAAACCTCCGGTTTCGAAATCTGTCGAAAAATTCCCAGAGAGCTCCCACAAACTAGAAGTGGTAACGTTATCGTTATATGATCAACCACACAAATTATTTCACCCTATTCTTCTAAAACCGATAATCTTACTGATACTATCAATGACTGCTTGCCTACAACCACCTGTTATAGTCAATTCAACTATTTATCCTATATTAAACATCCCTAAAATTAATCATCTAGAATTCTCCCACGTCAACCCGTTATTCAGCGTGGTGGCTAGAGAACCCTAATTTTCTAGATGCAGGCAGGCAACTCAATAACATTAAACCTTCCAGCTTTCCAGCCACCCTTGCCAGTTAGTGCAACTTTTACCAACGATACTGACGTCATCAGTCCATCTCCTGTTCAGACCTAAACAATTACCACCTTACCAAACATACATAACCCCAAATTTGCAAAACAGCTCGGGTAGATTACAAAATAATCGTCCCTCTCGCATCTTTCCCTTCAAAACCCCGGTATTCCTAAGTTAAAATGTTCAGCGCCACGCGGGGAACATTTCCGCGAAATCGGACCCGTAAATTTGGCAATCCTGTGCGCTGACCGCCGAACTTCGTGTACACATCTACCAAGCGCGACGTCTCACATGACGACTGACAGCAACCTAGAAAATGGCTAAGCAAAATAATAAAACTGTTAGTTCCCATGAAGGTTTATTAAATTTTGTAGTAGCTGTCCAAGTTAAGGGAATAGAACTTAGAGGATTATAAACTTCCAACATTTATTCGAGTGTAGACAGTGTTTGTGGCTCGAAAAATCAAAGGATGCTGCCAAATAAATGCTAAAACCTAGCAGGGGTCATGTCAACAAGATTTTTAATTGCTATTTTTGGGGCTTTTCTAACACTTTTCGGTGAGTAAAGTTTAAAATACAAGAGAATACCGTTGTCTAATTTGAGTTGCTTTTATGAATTCACTCAAAATAACAAGAAAACCCATTAGTAAAATTAGGTTGTTTATTTACATGAACGTTGCTACCCTCTATTGTCTTAAACGATATTTATCATTGTAACGACGAACCAGAACGTTACAAATTCCACCCTAACCTCCTAAAGAAAATTTCACAAATTTTCATCCACAATACACTCACAACTTACTTATCCTATACTTTACAACTGTGTAGTATCTAACTACTACCTTGAACATGTTACCTGAACTATTACACCTCGAATACAAATACAAGTACAGGCAAAAATTCGTAATACTTAATGTCCCCAATCTACCGAAAGCTTCCAAAACAAATGGTTGACAACTTTTAGTGCATAGGTTTAACTCAACTTAGATTTCAAACAGGAGTATTCAACATGAGTGATAACTACGGGTAATTTCAATCGGAATAGGTTTAATTCAACTTAGATTTCAAACACGAGTATTCAACCTGAGTGATAACTACGGGTAATTTCAATCGGAATAGGTCAGTCACAAACGGTCTTGCAACCAGACCAATCAACGGAAGAAGCGTGTCTTCCCTTCGTGCGAGAAGATGACCCAACAACTACGTATCGATATCCACACACGGTTTCAAAGTCTTCGCTTGCCACACCCCGCAATTTTTCCCCGTTAAATCCTGTAACTCATACGTCCATGGTGACAGTCTTTTCTTAACCACAAACAGACCAATAAATTTATCCGCCAATTTAGCCGAAAAAAATCTAATCGCATCCGACAATACAAAGTTTTTCCTATAAACCCTAGTGCCAACGTCATAGGTAACATCACGTCTGCGCAAATCATAAAAACGTTTATTGCGCATGGCCGCCCTTTCCAAATTCTTCCGAACAACCGCATGGAGCCTACCAAAAGCTTCTGCTCGGTTCCGCAGTAAGATATTCTCTCGTGGTAATGATTCCCATTCCTGCGATCCATCTCTCGGCAAACCTAAGTTATTCGGCATTTCGCGACCAAATACAATGAAATAAGGACTATGCTTAGTCGATTCGTGAGTCTGTGTACGAATGGCACAAGCAAGTTTCAAAAGATGACGATCCCAATCACGGTGATTCTCCGTGACGTCATCGAATCGTGGACCCCAGGGTTTTATTCACTCTTTCGGTGGGGTTAGCTTGAGGGTGGTAATTAGCCGTAAATGATATCTTAATTCCGTACGAGGACATCAGACCTCGAAACTCCTTCCCTCGAAATTGTACTCCATTATCACAAATAATACGTTTTGGATGCCCAAATATTAGAAGCCAATTGTCTTCAATGGCCCTGCAACAAAAACTGGCCGTCGAGTTTCGCAAAGGAACTGTCACGGTAAATTTACTAAAACTATCCATGATCACCATAAAAAATTTGTACCCACGAGTAGACCGTGGTAAAGGTCCAATCAAATCACAGGTAATTACTTCGAAAGGTCCACTTGCGACCTGATGTGGTTGCATAAACCCAGCAGGTTTTCTCTGTTCTGGCTTATTTCTCAAACATACAGTGCACTTCTGTACATACCGGGTAATATCAGCTTTCATCTTAGGCCAATAGAATTTTTGACTTACCCGATGAAAAGTTTTTAGAACTCCCGGATGACCGGCACATGGGTCGTCATGACACTTACGTAAGATTTCGGCTCTCTCTGTTTTAGGAACCACCTGCTTCCAGTAATCACCGTCGCTAGAAAGATCAGGAAATATACCAGTCTTACTATACTTATACAAAATCGAACCCACTACTCGCCAAGTTGAGAATTTTATCGGGTTTTTGCTGACCTTACCGATCATACCACGATACCACTTATCCGTGACACTACCGGATTCATCTTTATTATTTTCCTGAAATTTATTATCAGATACCAAGGTATCCAAGTGAAGAAAATCTAAAGTGGGTACGGAACGAGATAACATATCCGGGACATGATGGTCTGCGCCCTTCCTATGCACCACGTCAAAGCTATACTGTTGCAGTTTTACCGACGAACGAGCCAATCGTCCATTGGGCTCGTTCAAGCTAGACAACCATTTCAAACTCCAATGATCAGTAATGACCGTAAAATGTGATCCTTCAAGATAGGGACGTAACTTTTCGATGGCCCACACTACAGCCAAGCACTCACGTTCCGTGGTACAATACTGTCTCTCAGCCTTGGTCAAAGATCTGCTCAAATAACACACTACCCTTTCGCCGTCCAGATGCTGCTGGCTTAAAACTGCGCCTATGCCAAAATCACTTGCATCCGTCTGCACGCAAAATGGCAGACTAAAATCAGGACACGACAAGACTGGAGCTGATACGAGATGCTCCTTAATAACACGAAAGGCCTCCTCCTGTCTCTCACTCCAGTGAAATTTTACACTCTTCTTCGTCAATTCCGTCAACGGCGCAACTATGGAAGAAAAATTCGGTATGAACCGACGATACCATGAGGCAGTACCTACGACTCTTCGCACCTCGGACACCTTTTTAGGGGTAGGAATCTGCAAAATCGCGTTCACCTTCTCGGGGTCTACATGCAAACCATTCTTGTTAACCACGTAGCCTAAATACCGTAACTCCATCCGACAAAATTGACACTTTTCTTCATTCAAAGTCAACCCCGCAGCAATTAGGCGTTTAAATACCTCGGACAACACCTCGACGTGTTTTTCGAAGGTCTGGGTAACAATAATAACATCATCCAAGTAAACGAACAAATAGGGTTCCAAGTCCATACCTAACACTCTGTCTATAAGACGTTGCCACGTTGCCGGAGCATTGTGAAGACCAAACGGCATCCTTCTAAATTGGTATAAGCCTCGAGACGGTACGGTAAATGCAGTTTTCTGCCTCGATTCCTCCTCTAAAGGAACTTGAAAATACGCCGACTTAATGTCCAAAGACGACAGATATCTAGCGTCTCGTAATTTATCTAAAATGTGTGACACATAGGGAAGAGGATATGCATCGCTAGTCGTAACTTTATTCAATTTGCGGAAATCACAACAAAATCGCCAGCCTCCCTCTTTCTTAGGTACCATGACTATAGGGCTAGCCCATGGACTAGTCGAAGGCTCAATGATGCCTTTATTCAACATATCTTTGAGTTCAGCGTCAATATGCTGCATTATCGCTGGTGAAACAGGGTAATACCTCTGCTTTATTGGCTCAGAATCAGTGATAATTCTGTGTTCCACTAGGGTGGTACAACCCAATGAATGGCCCATTCTGTCAAAACCATCCTTGACCAGCCTGTCCAAGACTACTGCCTCCTGAGGGGTTAGAGAACTACGCGACTTTAAAACCTCAACCGCAGCTATATTAACATTGTCACCATCCGAAAATTTCCATTCTCCCGAACGCAAGTCCGGAACAATTCCCATTCTACGCCAAAAATCAATTCCTAAAATTAAAGTATGGGGCAGATCAGGAACAACTAAAATATCAACAAGTTTCTCCCTATTTCGTAATTGAATAGGAACATGCAGAATACCCAAACAATCACACTTCTGTCCATTCGCGACAGTTACCTGTAAGGAACTCTTTTCCAAAGAAATTAAACCAATACTCTTCAATAAATCCCATCCTTTACCTCCAAGTAAAGTGCTATTGCTACCGGAATCTAAAAGACCTAAAACATTCACACCAAAAATAGAAACATTTACATATGGCCTCTCATCACCATAGGCATCCGACAGGACAAAATCTAAAACACGACGATACGAAACAGTCTCACTATCGGCCACATTAGGCGCACTAGGCAACAGCTGGCCGCTTCCTATTGCCTTGCAGCTCCGTTTCCTTGCAATTTATTACATTTGGGACAGGTACGAACAGTCACCTCAGCATATCCACATCGATAACAATAACGTTTTTGGGGCTCGGTACAACCAGACGCATAATAACCGCTGCCATTACAGTTCCAACACCTCCGATTCGAAGGACAAGGCTTTCCTGATGCCATCAATGTCTGCGGTGCGGATTTACGATTAGGTAGCTTCCCATAGGAAGTTTCTGGTCTATCCCCTGATGAGTTCGTGCCACTGGAACGGGATGTAGATGCTATACTAGACGTCTCCGCATACGCCAAATCAGGTTCTAAACATTTGCTTCTCCTAGGCGGCGGTACATACGATTCGACCAAAAGCCGTTTCGCGTCAAGCCTGCGGCACAACGTCAACAAATCCATTACCGACGTTATGTCTTTAAAAGCTAGATGGGGTTGATAATAAGGGGCTATATTATCTAATAAAATCTTTAATTTAGCCTCATTCGGAATTGGCTGCTGAAGACGGGAAAACAACCCATTCATCGCTGCAATATAGCTACCGATACTCTCATTCTCGCCTTGAGTCCGATGCTTGATCTCCTCGAACAATCTCTTATCATAGTCCGGACCCTGAAATTCCTCTCGCATAGCCGAGACTAAGGAGTCCCAATCAGTCACCCAATCCTTGATCAGATTAAACCACTTTTTTGCCTCGCCATCAAAAAGATCTCCAGCCTCTTCGAATAACATTTGACGAGAGACATGCCTGGAACGCTTCAACTCATTCACCCGCTCCAAGAAGTAACTAAAAGTTAAGCCCTTATCAGACTTATCACCAGTAAATTTCAAACCCCAATCGCGCAATGGGACGGGTTTTATCCTATTCCTACTAGCATTCGCGTTATCATCGTCAGAATCTGACTCACCACTGCCCGATGAGGAAGAGTTTGAGAGCGCGGTACTATTCATAACATCTAAATTAAGCAACGTCACATTTTTATTTTTCTTATCAGTCTTTATGCTAGATATATAAGTATCATAGGCTAATAAAAGTTTAAAACGCAGTTTGGATTTTGCCTCTTTTTCTGGATCGTCCTTAGGGACCGCATTCCTTAACCTTCCCAGAGCATACGCGAGTTTCGTAGAAATCTTTTTACTAGTTTTTGGATCAACACCATCAAAGTGATCCGTCAGATCCTCCAACTCCGCCAGGGCATCGTTTAATGCCGCCAAATCAGCTGCGAAAGTGTATGGATATGTGGGCTTCTTCTCTGCAAGAGCGGACTTATCTAGCCTCAAGGACTTCCTCAAGACTTTACGCAAATCATCGATACTCGTATCGTCTGGGTGTGTAACACCTCTAACAGTTAGCTCATATAATATTTCTGACTTTGAGAGTCTATTTACTTCCAGTTTCAGATTTTCAGCCGTAATTTTTGTTAAAAAAAAAAACGAATATATATGTATATAGAAAAAAATATCCGTTAATGCTTCACGCGAATTTTGCTCCTAAGCAACTTTACAACTAAAATCAATATTCCTAGTTATCAAAATCAGTAACTACACAAAAAAAAAGGAAATTTTCACAAAGAATCTCCCCAAGGTTAAACAGTATAAAAGCTTACACCGTCAAGTGTCAGTTTCCCTACTCCGGTTCCTATTTAGTGTCTCCTAACGCAACAAAAAGGCGCCCCACGTTGGGCGCCAAATTTCTGTGACCACCCTTACTTCTCTTAGCACGCCACGAGGACAATTATATAGACAGGTATCTCGCTAGTTCTCGGTTGCAAGATTTTCGAATGCTTATGTACTGTATGGATGCCGCCAGCCTTTAAACAGTGGAGAAGGGCCAGGTTCATAAAAAGATTTATAGAGGGCGCCACATGATTTTATTTAATCCACCAGTACCAACCTACCTACCTATCAACCAAAACCATGAAAATGATAATCGCTTCCTCGCAACTCCCAACGGAAACTCTGAAGTAGCGAGGGACGCTCCCTCAAATAAGCCACCTAGAGTGATAGACCTACAATAATTTTCTTTTCCAATTTTTTTTTCTTTAGACACCCAAAAGGAATCCGGGTAATAAGAAGCGTTTTTCTTTGAAAATATTAAGTATATTAAGTACTTATTAAGATTTTACTTAGGTACCCAACAAAAATTATTTACACGAAAATAAAACGACATAGGGTTATCAGGCGCAATAAGTCACCGTCCGCAGCTTACGTAAGCGTAGTGGAGGGGGAGAAAATTTTCTTTACTAACGTATGGCCTTTAAAATTTGGTTTACCGAGTATTGTTCGAGAATAGATCACCTTCACGCTAGGCTATTTACATACCTCAGGTTTTGTTGATTTATCATTATTATTTTTTTTGTTTTATAAATATAAAAAGGTATAAGAAAGAACCAATAATAGTCGTACGTCGTTAATCCCCTCAAACGCGCGGATAATCTTCGCTACACGACCGTGGGACGGCGTAGAGCTCAGAATTTTAGCCCAGAATTGCCACCCTGAAATAGTAAAAAAAAATAAATAAAAGGAACGAACTTACTCAATTCACTCTATTTCAAACCTCCTTAGATTAGTTGAGGGCTCCTATGATCAATCGTTGATAGCGCCATGATAACATCCAGACAACAAAGAAAATGACCGGTACCAGAGAATCCCTTAAAAGAACAAAATACCCAATAAATTCCATGAAATTCCATAGGGAGGGAGTATTTACATTGCTAAACTAATGGACAAATACGCTTAGAAAACCTACCTGGACTATCTCTCGATCTGTAAAACCGCGCCGATTTGGTGTAAAATGGCGGCTCTCAGTTGAGACGAATATTTATCCCGAACACACGGTTGTGATTTCTTACACGAAACTAAATCTCAGGTTGGCTTGAACCACGTCAACACAACCACCCAACTTTAAGAAAACACTGGTAAAACTAGTACTTTAACTCCCACAAACAATGTGGATTACTAGAAAATCGTTTTGTCTTAGCTTCACAATCGTCTCATTTGGAAAGAACATTCTCAGGTCTCCACGAGGAACCAAAACCTCCGGTTTCGAAATCTGTCGAAAAATTCCCAGAGAGCTCCCACAAACTAGAAGTCGTAACGTTATCGTTATATGATCAACCACACAAATTATTTCACCCTATTCTTCTAAAACCGATAATCTTACTGATACTATCAATGACTGCTTGCCTACAACCACCTGTTATAGTCAATTCAACCATTTATCCTATATTAAACATCCCTAAAATTAATCATCTAGAATTCTCCCACGTCAACCCGTTATTCAGCGTGGTGGCTAGAGAACCCTAATTTTCTAGATGCAGGCAGACAACTCAATAACATGAAACCTTCCAGCTTTCCAGCCACCCTTGCCAATTAGTGCAACTTTTACCAACGATACTGACGTCATCAGTCCATCTCCTGTTCAGACCTAAACAATTACCACCTTACCAAACATACATAACCCAAAATTTGCAAAACAGCTCGGGTAGATTACAAAATAATCGTCCCTCTCGCATCTTTCCCTTCAAAACCCCGGTATTCCTAAGTTAAAATGTTCAGCGCCACGCGGGGAACATTTCCGTGAAATCGGACCCGTAAATTTGGCAATCCTGTGCGCTGACCGCCGAACTTCGTGTACACATCTACCAAGCGCGACGTCTCACATGACGACTGACAGCAACCTAGAAAATGGCTAAGCAAAATAATAAAACTGTTAGTTCCCATGAAGGTTTATTAAATTTTGTAGTAGCTGTCCAACTTAAGGGAATAGAACTTAGAGGATTATAAACTTCCAACATTTATTCGAGTGTAGACAGTGTTTGTGGCTCGAAAAATCAAAGGATGCTGCCAAATAAATGCTAAAACCTAGCAGGGGTCATGTCAACAAGATTTTTAATTGCTATTTTTGGGGCTTTTCTAACACTTTTCGGTGAGTAAAGTTTAAAATACAAGAGAATACCGTTGTCTAATTTGAGTTGCTTTTATGAATTCACTCAAAATAACAAGAAAACCCATTAGTAAAATTAGGTTGTTTATTTACATGAACGTTGCCTTACCCTCTATTGTCTTAAACGATATTTATCATTGTAACGACGAACCAGAACGTTACATATTGCTTATAAAGTGAACGATTATTGCACCTGGAAAATCCCCTTCATTATCTCCCTTTTTAATTCGAAAAACATAATCAATGTCGCTTTTAGAACAATTGACGTTTAATTTGTCGGTTATAAAGTCGGGAATCAACTCCAAGAGATTTTCCCCTTCTGATTCTTGAAAACCACAAATCCGTAATGAATTTCTTTTGGAACTCTGCTCCAGACCAGCTCATTATTTTTCACTGAGCGATTGACGTTTGCTAATGAATCGCAAAGTTTATTAAGTTTTTCATCAAGCCTATCAAACTTGGAGTGCAATTCTTCTTTTAACTGATTTACGAAATTTGAGCATACCTTATTTATTAGCTTTTCAACGTCTTCTTCGGATTTATTACCGCTTCTGGTTACCGTTTCACGCCCCATTTTGTAATAGCTGTCTAATTCTGACCATCAATTAGATTCTGATTGGTAAAAACTTAATTGTCAATTACGCCACAATAATGGAACTCACCACCGTGATTTTTTGTACACATTAAGATCTCAGTCCCATCGAACGGGTTTAAACACTTTCAATATTTAACTTGACAAAAATACCCCGTTTTAACCGATTTACTGCGGAGTGCACAGAACAAGCTACTCACGTGTATAGCACATTGAAGATATATATATATATATATATATATATATATATATATATATATATATATATATATATATTTATATATATATATATATATATATATATATATATATATATATATATATATATATATATATATATATATATATATATATATATATATATATATATATATATATATATATATATATATATATATATATATATATATATATATATATATAAAGGGTAGTCGTTGCTGACTAGTTAGGCAGTAAACTAGTAATATTGGGTTGCGCAGCAAATGAAAGAATACTCTTTAAAGTTGTTCCAAGCTTTCGAAAATATTTATTTTCATCTTCAGGGAGACTACAAAGAATTACTAGTATTAAACATGGTTCTTATATTAACCATTGTTTTAAGTGAGCTTATAAGCAGATTTATTACTTACAACTTAGTTGAGGATGTTCATTAACGGTGTTAAAATATTATCTAGGGAATCAGTGAAGTTCTCCAGAGTGGGATCGAAAACCAAGCGTCATTAATTACTTAATTATTCTAAATTTACAATTATTACACAATAGCACAGACAGATTAAAATTACATGAAAGTCATTAGTTAAAAAAAAAAGGAAGACAATTAAAAATCATTTCTTTCTCCGTTTTTTGAAATTCATTTTAGCCATGCGGCACGAGGTGACAGACTGATTTGATTGAGCGGGAAACTCGCTATGGACTGTCAGAAGTCAGTTATTAGCGACATCTGTGTATTATATTAAATTATATGCGAAACATGATTACATAAGTCTGTAAAGTTAGGTGTGTTATATACCTTGTAGAGATAACTTGTTGGATTTATATTGCGCTCAGGAAGTACACCCTAGCGGCTGCATTTAAAAGCTTATTTATGCGACATCTATGAATTTCAATCAGAATTATTTGTAATTTGATAAAGAGATTTTGTTATATGTAGGAAATGGGTAAGTATTCTTGAATTTGTTGTGAAGGAAAAAAATATAATTTTTATTATACAATCAATTGTCATTATACTTGAATCTCAGTGTCGTTCAAACGATGATCCTTGTCTAAAAATAATAGATATGAATATATTTCACTTAGGTGTTTTATATCGGTTTTTTTATTTATGCAATTAGGTTCTTGTGAAATAAAGGCCATTTCAAGAAAAGATCTTTTAGAGTTATTTTTCTGTGTAGCAAGTATCTTGGTTGCATCGTAATCAAAGTTATGTAGTGAGTTATTAGCGTGTTCTGCCAGAGCACACCTCTCTGGATGCAGTCTACAGTCACTCCTGTGTTAGATTAATTGAATTTCTTTTTGATAACACATATTTCTCATTTGACAACAAATACTATAAACAAACTTTTGGTACCCCAATGGGGTCTTCTGTCTCTCCTATACTTGCAACATATGTGATGGACGAATTGCTGGACACAGTTCTTCCTGTTCTCTCCTTTAATCCCCTTTTTTTAAAAAAATACGTGGATGATATAATTGTAGCACTACCACAAAATGGAATCAACGAAATACTAGAAACCTTAAATGATTTCGATCAACACATCCAGTTCACTATAGAAACCGAAGACCCTACCTGCTCGGTTCCTTTCCTAGATACCAAATTCACACGAACTCACAACAACAAAATCGTGATAGATTGGTACAGGAAACCTTGCAGCTCAGGACGATACCTGAATTATTTCTCGTATCATAAACATAATATGAAAGTGAATCTGGTTAAACAAATGAAATCAAGAATTCTAAAAATCTCAGATCCATCTCTACATAAAAAAAACTTAGATATCCTGGCTCAATTATTCATCGATAATTCATATCCACCCAAGCTGATTAATAGAATTTTGTTCAGCACTCCTGCCATCAACATACCTATATTAAATGAACATAACCTAATAAATAATAACAATAATATAACTGAAGTGACACAAACTAATAAATTCATATCACTTCCCTACATTAGAGAGATAACTCCGGCGCTGTCCAGAATAATAAATCAGGTAGTTAATGTCAAAATCGCGAACAAACCAGTACTCACAATTTCTTCGGTGCACTCCAGGCTTAAAGACAAGGTCCCTCTTACTCGAAGAACAGATGTGGTTTACAGCATTCCTTGTGCAGACTGTGAAAAAATATACATAGGCCAAACTACAAGACCATTGGCCGATAGAACCACAGCACACAGGAGTGACTGTAGACTGCATCCAGAGAGGTGTGCTCTGGCAGAACACGCTAATAACTCACTACATAACTTTGATTACGATGCAACCAAGATACTTGCTACACAGAAAAATAACTCTAAAAGATCTTTTCTTGAAATGGCCTTTATTTCACAAGAACCTAATTGCATAAATAAAAAAACCGATATAAAACACCTAAGTGAAATATATTCATATCTATTATTTTTAGACAAGGATCATCGTTTGAACGACACTGAGATTCAAGTATAATGACAATTGATTGTATAATAAAAATTATATTTTTTTTTCCTTCACAACAAATTCAAGAATACTTACCCATTTCCTACATATAACAAAATCTCTTTATCAAATTACAAATAATTCTGATTGAAATTCATAGATGTCGCATAAATAAGCTTTTAAATGCAGCCGCTAGGGTGTACTTCCTGAGCGCAATATAAATCCAACAAGTTATCTCTACAAGGTATATAACACACCTAACTTTACAGACTTCTGTAATCATGTTTCGCATATAATTTAATATAATACACAGATGTCGCTAATAACTGACTTCTGACAGTCCATAGTGAGTTTCCCGCTCAATCAAATCAGTCTGTCACCTCGTGCCGCATGTCTAAAATGAATTTCAAAAAACGGAGAAAGAAATGATTTTTAATTGTCTTCCTTTTTTTTTAACTAATGACTTTCATGTAATTTTAATCTGTCTGTGCTATTGTGTAATAATTGTAAATTTAGAATAATTAAGTAATTAATGACGCTTGGTTTTCGATCCCGCTCTGGAGAACTTCACTGATTCCCTAGATAATATTTTAACACCGTTAATGAACATCCTCAACTAAGTTGTAAGTAATAAATCTGCTTATAAGCTCACTTAAAACAATGGTTAATATAAGAACCATGTTTAATACTAGTAATTCTTTGTAGTCTCCCTGAAGATGAAAATAAATATTTTCGAAAGCTTGGAACAACTTTAAAGAGTATTCTTTCATTTGCTGCGCAACCCAATATTACTAGTTTACTATATATATATATATATATATATATATATATATATATATATATATATATATAATAAATGTAAATGCGAAGATTTACTTCTTGGCTAGTGCAGCGAAAAGGCCGTGAATGAAAAATAAAAATAATGAGGACTATCTTTGATTCTGGTCTGGGTGACCTCCTGCTATCGATTTCTGGGCCCTTACCCATCAGCGGGCAGGCTTACACCCAGGGTGGCTGATGAACAAACCACGATTTGACCAGAATCAAAGAGAGTCCTTATATCCAAAATATTCGGAAAGGATGGGTAAGATGTAGTGGCTCGCGCCAACTAGTTCACCCAGTGTTGCTCCAAAAATATTTGGCTGCTAACACAATAATACTCGAAAGTATGTCGATGTCGATTTTCTCGACGTCGACGGTACAAATGCACCATTGTACAACAATAGTAGAAAAATGGAAGATTTCTTGGCCTATAGGTAATATAATAAATGTAAATGCGAAGATATACTTCTTCGCTAGTGCAGCGAAAAGGCCGTGAATGAAAAATAAAAATAATGAGGACTATCTTTGATTCTGGTCTGGGTGACCTCCTGCTATCGATTTCTGGGCCCTTACCCATCAGCGGGCAGGCTTACACTCAGGGTGGCTGAAGAACAGACCACGATTTGACCAGAATCAAAGAGAGTCCTTATATCCAAAATGTTCGGAAAGGATGGGTAAGATGTAGTGGCTCGCGCCAACTAGTTCACCCAGTGTTGCTCTTTGATTCTGATCAAATCGTGGTCTGTTCTTCAGCCACCCTGGGTGTAGGCCTGCCCGCTGATGGGTAAGGGCCCAGAAATCGATAGCAGGAGGTCACCCAGACCAGAATCAAAGATAGTCCTCATTATTTTTATTTTTCATTCACGGCCTTTTCGCTGCACTAGCGAAGAAGTAAATCTTCGCATTTACATTTATTATATTACCTATAGGCCAAGAAATCTTCCATTTTTCTACTATATGTATATATATATATATATATATATATATATATATATATATATATATATATATATATATATATATATATATATATATATATATATATATATATATATATATTTATATACATATTGAAAAATACTATTCTCACACTACGCCAACGTGTTGTCCAAGGAATATCATCCTTGATGGTTCAATGACCTGATATCACAGGTACAAATGAACCGTGCCATCCCGACGACCGGTTTCGATACTGTTAGATCTCATTCAGGCCGGGGACAGGCAAATTGCTCTGTGTCGAGCAGGTGTTAAATGGTCGAACCAACCGAAACAACTACTCCGAGGGCTAATACCCCTACCGGCATTGAATTACACGATTGATTCTGGGTTTGTCCGTTGGGAACGATATTGAAAAATACTATTCTCACACTACGCCAACGTGTTGTCCAAGGAATAACATCCTTGGTGGTTCAATGACCTGATATCACAGGTACAAATGAACCGTGCCACCCCGACGACCGGTTTCGATACTGTTAGATCTCATTCAGGCCGCGGACAGGCAAATTGCTCTGTGTCGAGCAGGTGTTAAATGGTCGAACCAACCGAAACAACTACTCCGAGGGCTAATACCCATACCGGCATTGAATTACACGATTGATTCTGGGTTTGTCCGTTGGGAACGATATTGAAAAATACTATTCTCACACTACGCCAACGTGTTGTCCGAGGAATATCATCCTTGGTGGTTCAATGACCTGATATCACAGGTACAAATGAACCGTGCCACCCCGACGACCGGTTTCGATACTGTTAGATCTCATTCAGGCCGGGGACAGGCAAATTGCTCTGTGTCGAGCAGGTGTTAAATGGTCGAACCAACCGAAACAACTACTCCGAGGGCTAATACCCCTACCGGCATTGAATTACACGATTGATTCTGGGTTTGTCCGTTGGGAACGATATTGAAAAATACTATTCTCACACTACGCCAACGTGTTGTCCAAGGAATATCATCCTTGGTGGTTCAATGACCTGATATCACAGGTACAAATGAACCGTGCCACCCCGACGACCGGTTTCGATACTGTTAGATCTCATTCAGACCGGGGACAGGCAAATTGCTCTGTGTCGAGCAGGTGTTAAATGGTCGAACCAACCGAAACAACTACTCCGAGGGCTAATACCCCTACCGGCATTGAATTACACGATTGATTCTGGGTTTGTCCGTTGGGAACGATATTGAAAAATACTATTCTCACACTACGCCAACGTGTTGTCCAAGGAATATCATCCTTGGTGGTTCAATGACCTGATATCACAGGTACAAATGAACCGTGCCACCCCGACGACCGGTTTCGATACTGTTAGATCTCATTCAGACCGGGGACAGGCAAATTGCTCTGTGTCGAGCAGGTGTTAAATGGTCGAACCAACCGAAACAACTACTCCGAGGGCTAATACCCCTACCGGCATTGAATTACACGATTGATTCTGGGTTTGTCCGTTGGGAACGATATTGAAAAATACTATTCTCACACTACGCCAACGTGTTGTCCAAGGAATATCATCCTTGGTGGTTCAATGACCTGATATCACAGGTACAAATGAACCGTGCCACCCCGACGACCGGTTTCGATACTGTTAGATCTCATTCAGGCCGGGGACAGACAAATTGCTCTGTGTCGAGCAGGTGTTAAATGGTCGAACCAACCGAAACAACTACTCCGAGGGCTAATACCCCTACCGGCATTGAATTACACAATTGATTCTGGGTTTGTCCGTTGGGAACGATATTGAAAAATACTATTCTCACACTACGCCAACGTGTTGTCCAAGGAATATCATCCTTGGTGGTTCAATGACCTGATATCACAGGTACAAATGAACCATGCCACCCCGACGACCGGTTTCGATACTGTTAGATCTCATTCAGGCCGGGGACAGGCAAATTGCTCTGTGTCGAGCAGGTGTTAAATGGTCGAACCAACCGAAACAACTACTCCGAGGGCTAATACCCCTACCGGCATTGAATTACACGATTGATTCTGGGTTTGTCCGTTGGGAACGATATTGAAAAATACTATTCTCACACTACGCCAACGTGTTGTCCAAGGAATATCATCCTTGGTGGTTCAATGACCTGATATCACAGGTACAAATGAACCGTGCCACCCCGACGACCGGTTTCGATACTGTTAGATCTCATTCAGGCCGGGGACAGGCAAATTGCTCTGTGTCGAGCAGGTGTTAAATGGTCGAACCAACCGAAACAACTACTCCGAGGGCTAATACCCCTACCGGCATTGAATTACACGATTGATTCTGGGTTGGTCCGTTGGGAACGATATTGAAAAATACTATTCTCACACTACGCCAACGTGTTGTCCAAGGAATATCATCCTTGGTGGTTCAATGACCTGATATCACAGGTACAAATGAACCGTGCCACCCCGACGACCGGTTTCGATACTGTTAGATCTCATTCAGGCCGGGGACAGGCAAATTGCTCTGTGTCGAGCAGGTGTTAAATGGTCGAACCAACCGAAACAACTACTCCGAGGGCTAATACCCCTACCGGCATTGAATTACACGATTGATTCTGGGTTTGTCCGTTGGGAACGATATTGAAAAATACTATTCTCACACTACGCCAACGTGTTGTCCAAGGAATATCATCCTTGGTGGTTCAATGACCTGATATCACAGGTACAAATGAACCGTGCCACCCCGACGACCGGTTTCGATACTGTTAGATCTCATTCAGGCCGGGGACAGGCAAATTGCTCTGTGTCGAGCAGGTGTTAAATGGTCGAACCAACCGAAACAACTACTCCGAGGGCTAATACCCCTACCGGCATTGAATTACACGATTGATTCTGGGTTTGTCCGTTGGGAACGATATTGAAAAATACTATTCTCACACTACGCCAACGTGTTGTCCAAGGAATATCATCCTTGGTGGTTCAATGACCTGATATCACAGGTACAAATGAACCGTGCCACCCCGACGACCGGTTTCGATACTGTTAGATCTCATTCAGGCCGGGGACAGGCAAATTGCTCTGTGTCGAGCAGGTGTTAAATGGTCGAACCAACCGAAACAACTACTCCGAGGGCTAATACCCCTACCGGCATTGAATTACACGATTGATTCTGGGTTTGTCCGTTGGGAACGATATTGAAAAATACTATTCTCACACTACGCCAACGTGTTGTCCAACTAATATCATCCTTGGTGGTTCAATGACCTGATATCACAGGTACAAATGAACCGTGCCACCCCGACGACCGGTTTCGATACTGTTAGATCTCATTCAGGCCGGGGACAGGCAAATTGCTCTGTGTCGAGCAGGTGTTAAATGGTCGAACCAACCGAAACAACTACTCCGAGGGCTAATACCCCTACCGGCATTGAATTACACGATTGATTCTGGGTTTGTCCGTTGGGAACGATATTGAAAAATACTATTCTCACACTACGCCAACGTGTTGTCCAAGGAATATCATCCTTGGTGGTTCAATGACCTGATATCACAGGTACAAATGAACCGTGCCACCCCGACGACCGGTTTCGATACTGTTAGATCTCATTCAGGCCGGGGACAGGCAAATTGCTCTGTGTCAAGCAGGTGTTAAATGGTCGAACCAACCGAAACAACTACTCCGAGGGCTAATACCCCTACCGGCATTGAATTACACGATTGATTCTGGGTTTGTCCGTTGGGAACGATATTGAAAAATACTAGTCTCACACTACGCCAACGTGTTGTCCAAGGAATATCATCCTTGGTGGTTCAATGACCTGATATCACAGGTACAAATGAACCGTGCCACCCGAACATGTGTATATATATATATATATATATATATATATATATATATATATATATATATATATATATATATATATATATATATATATATATATATAATATATATATATATATATATATATATATATATATATATATATATATATATATATATATATATATATATATATATATATATATATATATATATATATATATATAATAAATGTAAATGCGAAGATTTACTTCTTCGCTAGTGCAGCGAAAAGGCCGTGAATGAAAAATAAAAATAATGAGGACTATCTTTGATTCTGGTCTGGGTGACCTCCTGCTATCGATTTATGGGCCCTTACCCATCAGCGGGCAGGCTTACACCCAGGGTGGCTGAAGAACAGACCACGATTTGACCAGAATCAAAGAGAGTCCTTATATCCAAAATGATCGGAAAGGATGGGTAAGATGTAGTGGCTCGCGCCAACTAGTTCACCCAGTGTTGCTCCAAAAATGTTTGGCTGCTAACACAATAATACTCGAAAGTATGTCGAATGTCGATTTTCTCGACGTCGACGGTACAAATGCACCATTTTACAACAATAGTAGAAAAATGAAAGATTTCTTGGCCTATAGGTAATATAATAAATGTAAATGCGAAGATTTACTTCTTCGCTAGTGCAGCGAAAAGGCCGTGAATGAAAAATAAAAATAATGAGGACTATCTTTGATTCTGGTCTGGGTGACCTCCTGCTATCGATTTCTGGGCCCTTACCCATCAGCGGGCAGGCTTACACCCAGGGTGGCTGAAGAACAGACCACGATTTGACCAGAATCAAAGAGAGTCCTTATATCCAAAATGATCGGAAAGGATGGGTAAGATGTAGTGGCTCGCGCCAACTAGTTCACCCAGTGTTGCTCCAAAAATGTTTGGCTGCTAACACAATAATACTCGAAAGTATGTCGAATGTCGATTTTCTCGACGTCGACGGTACAAATGCACCATTGTACAACAATAGTAGAAAAATGGAAGATTTCTTGGCCTATAGGTAATATAATAAATGTAAATGCGAAGATTTACTTCTTCGCTAGTGCAGCGAAAAGGCCGTGAATGAAAAATAAAAATAATGAGGACTATCTTTGATTCTGGTCTGGGTGACCTCCTGCTATCGATTTCTGGGCCCTTACCCATCAGCGGGCAGGCTTTCACCCAGGGTGGCTGAAGAACAGACCACGATTTGACCAGAATCAAAGAGATTCCTTATATCCAAAATGATCGGAAAGGATGGGTAAGATGTAGTGGCTCGCGCCAACTAGTTCACCCAGTGTTGCTCCAAAAATGTTTGGCTGCTAACACAATAATACTCGAAAGTATGTCGAATGTCGATTTTCTCGACGTCGACGGTACAAATGCACCATTGTACAACAATAGTAGAAAAATGGAAGATTTCTTGGCCTATAGGTAATATAATAAATGTAAATGCGAAGATTTACTTCTTCGCTAGTGCAGCGAAAAGGCCGTGAATGAAAAATAAAAATAATGAGGACTATCTTTGATTCTGGTCTGGGTGACCTCCTGCTATCGATTTCTGGGCCCTTACCCATCAGCGGGCAGCAGGCATATAAGGACTCTCTTTGATTCTGGTCAAATCGTGGTCTGTTCTTCAGCCACCCTGGGTGTAAGCCTGCCCGCTGATGGGTAAGGGCCCAGAAATCGATAGCAGGAGGTCACCCAGACCAGAATCAAAGATAGTCCTCATTATTTTTATTTTTCATTCACGGCCTTTTCGCTGCACTAGCGAAGAAGTAAATCTTCGCATTTACATTTATTATATTACCTATAGGCCAAGAAATCTTCCATTTTTCTACTATTGTTGTACAATGGTGCATTTGTACCGTCGACGTCGAGAAAATCGACATTCGACATACTTTCGAGTATTATTGTGTTAGCAGCCAAACATTTTTGGAGCAACACTGGGTGAACTAGTTGGCGCGAGCCACTACATCTTACCCATCCTTTCCGATCATTTTGGATATAAGGACTCTCTTTGATTCTGGTCAAATCGTGGTCTGTTCTTCAGCCACCCTGGGTGTAAGCCTGCCCGCCGATGGGTAAGGGCCCAGAAATCGATAGCAGGAGGTCACCCAGACCAGAATCAAAGATAGTCCTCATTATTTTTATTTTTCATTCACGGCCTTTTCGCTGCACTAGCGAAGAAGTAAATCTTCGCATTTACATTTATTATATTACCTATAGGCCAAGAAATCTTCCATTTTTCTACTATATATATATATATATATATATATATATATATATATATATATATATATATATATATCTGATAAGGGATATATTGTAAAATGCTTACCTGGTAAGTATTAGAAATTTGGATGTGCTCGGCTGAACATTTGCAGCATGGCGTATGTCTCTAAAGCCGCTGCGTGACTGCTGCGCGTCTGAGGAGCGGACGATCTTGAAAAACGCGTTTGGGAATGGACGGCCTTAGAAAATACGCTTCTGGAAAGCGGACGACCTTGGAAAACTACGCATCTGGGAAGCGGACGGCCTTGGAAAAATACGCTTCTGGGAAGCGGACGGTTTTGGAAAAATAGGTGTTTAGGGAGCGGACGATCTTGGAAACATACGCGTCTGGGAAGCGGACTCCCTTTTTCATCTTCTGACTGCCCACGAAGACCGAGGCCCTAAGTTCTATATGCCGTGGCTGTACTGGGGAAATCTGACTCACACATCCAGAGTTGGAAACATCCGTAGGGATTTCACCAGCTCTTTAAGAAGATGTGTGGGGTAGTCCCCAGGCGCGGCCCGTGAGTTTTTTTAAAAGTGAGTCAAAATTTTGTGGACAACTAGTGATACCCAGCAAAATACACTTTTTTATATAAGGAAGGTTTTTTAATAATGTGCCTAGTTTTGTCAAGAAATTATTTAAAACATAAAATAGGTACCTACTATAGTATATTAAACATTGCTGCTCTAGATGTTTATGACTTTTAGTATTGCTTTTCTATGTGTTTTAGTCTAAGATTGTTAGCGGCTTCCCGTTTTGATACGTCTCCTGAATAGAGGTCGCGCCTTGTACTACAAGTATGATTATTCGTAATGTGTTAGAATCTAAGGTTATAATAAATTGGCAATACAAGGAAGGACTCTCTCTCTCTCTCTAATATGAAGCCATTTTCGTTAAAAATATATTTTTATTTTTGCAGATTTACAATAAATCTAATTTTGTCTACAGTTTATCCGTTTTATTTAATCCGACTATGCTACAGGTACTAAAATTGCATTTTTGAAACACCGTTTTCTTTAATAAATACAATGGAAATACAATGCGCATATTAGGTAATTAGTTTTTCTTCGTCCAACCCAAATATGTTGTGAAAGAGTATATTTCGAGTGTATTGGACGAGAAGAGCAAACCAGTGAGAAGCGACATAATCGAGTCCGGCCGAAAACATTTAAGTGGGGGATAAGCCGGCCAACTATCATTAACATGTGCTCCCGCTCGCCGGCATTTTTAGTCCGGTAGTCGATGAGTTTGTTTTGTGTTTGGAAAACTATTTTTGATGATGTGTTTAATTTGTTGCTGTGATTTATAAAAATTCTTAAATTATGCTTGGTAATACCTGCACGTTTCGTGGGTGCCATTCAAAAGAGGGACAAGGATTTAGCATGTTAACGTTTCCAAAGGATCCTGAACGGTAAGTACATATACACCTTTATTACACCAAATTATACCGGCCAACTGTCTATTATTTAGACTCGAGGTCACAAAATTTTATACCCCCAACATCAAAGGTGCCAACGTATTTTGTCGCTTCTCTCTGGTTTGCTCTTCTCGGGTATTGGCCCGGGACTGGCAGCTTCGCCGGCCACGCGCCCGCCGAAAGCGATATTATTGGTGGGCCGTCGACAAATTTAGTTGTTTTAACTTCCTAAAGAGCGTATGTTTATTTCTTTCTTAGTTTTAATGAATTTATATAGTCCATATAAACCTATGAGTTCAATTTAAAATACGACCGAGCCCGGAGCAAGCTTGGATATCTTTCGACGATGGCTTGGCTTGATTCTTTCTTGGGGAGTTTTCGCATGGAACTTGCACTTTTTTGAAAGATAAGTTTGGTTTCAGAAAATAAATTATTAGGTGTATCATTGACCAAATGACCTTATGGACGAGCCGCGCCTGGTGGTACCACCTCGGCCGAGGAAGAATTATTCCTCTACAATCTTCCTTGGGGAAAATGCGCGTCTAGGAAACGGTTGACCTTGGGCGAAATACGCGTCTAGGGCGCGCACGCCCTGGAAAGAATACCCGTCTAGAGAGCGGACAACCTTGGGAAAAAGAGGCCTCTAGGGAGCGGACGACCTTGAAAAAATACGCGTCTGAGGAGCGCGCGATCTTAGAAAAATACGCGTCTCGGGAAAGGACACTCTTGGAGTGAGTCGGCGAAAAAATGTTTTTATCTAAAGAAAACGACCGTTCGTCATCTACAGATGTTATATTTACGCCCATTATATTTTAAATCGGGAAATTCCCATTTTAACCCTGTGCGCAAACAGTCGCATGTTACTGCACACTTCCGGCGTATCACGAGCTGCCAAATTCACAACGACGCGATAGAAGCGTATGATAATAATAATAATGTGGAGGTTCTGGAATACCAGGACACTGTCGATGGACCTCCCTGATACGTTTCGGGGATTTGCAGAAGAAATTTTGTCTGTGCTATTAATGTATCTACATCTGGGTAACAATTTCGAAGTGTTTCTGCTCAAAGATGTAGCGCATGAAGTATACAAGTAACATATAGTAAGTTATCAGAAATATTTTTGAGGAAACGACCCGCAAGAAGCATGACTGCGTCGATCACTAACAAACATTAATACCTGTTGTCGTGAAAGTTGAAATTTTTGACCACGTTTTGACCAGAATCAAAAAGTGACCTTATATCCAAAAAGTTTGGAAAGGATGGGTAAGATGTAACGGCTCGCGCTCCAAAACTTTTGGCTGCTAACACAACAATAAGTAAAATGAATGTCAAATTTCTTCGACAGTACAATTGCACCACTGTAAGATAATATAGGGAAATTTCTCTATATATAAATATTAAATATATAGAAAATGGAGAATTCCCCATAATATTGAAGATTTAAATTTAAATAATCATGAATCAGATTTGTTTATTTAAATATTAGAAGTTTATATAAAAATTTTGACGATTTGTTGTGTATCGGGAATCTTTGATATGTCAGTTTGATACTCGTATTATAGGCCTGTCTAAAACTAATATTTTGCGTAATGTCGGCGATTTTGGCATCATTAGGTACAAAAGTTATTATAATAATAGTTGCATAAAATAAATGCGATGGTACCCTTCTCTATGTTAATTTTTTTTTGATTAATAACAGCAGTGTTGTAGAGGTAAAAGGACAGAGAATTTTAAGATTTGTTGTATTTTCATAATATTTTAATTATTTTAGTAAAAATTACATACCTAGATATATAAGGTTAGTTTAGATATTTATTTATCAAAAAGGCGCATCTTAATTTATATACTCAAATACTAAATCATTTATTCTGAAGTATTTGTTTATATTGTCTGGGCTATCTCAACCTTTATAAATGGTGATAAAATGATTACCACTATTACCGGTACCAATTAATTAATACCCTTCGTATCCGTTGGGCGAACCGCGACTTTGCACTACTCTTTGTAATGGGCATATTTTAGCGTTTGCCAGGTTATGCATTGCGGTTACGGCCTTGGTAACGATTTTAAGTGTTATCATAACCATTTCGTAACCAAACGCCAAAACGCAATTTCAAATTCTGTGGTAACCTAACTTCTAACCTCCAATATTTGATGGCAAAATAAAAGAGAAAAAACTAAACCTGAATTGATTTTAAATCTACAAGCAATAGATCTGGATAAGAGAACTGAAAAGAATCATGCACTAAAGTAATAGCAGGTAACGTGGCCTACAATTAAATTTGGGTAATTATGTGCACCCTGTTTTGATTTAAAAAAAAATGATCTGCAAAGGTCTATTTTGACCCTACAACCTCAACATTTTCGAGGTCTTCAAGAGACAATTATGACTTGGAAACATTCCAAATTACAAGTCATTGATACAAGAAAAAAATTCTAGGTTAAAATTTCTTTACCAACAATCGTTACCCAACTTTGGACATGGGTAACGAAAACCGCAACCTGGTAAACACCTGCGCTGTTGTCACATTGTGATACCGGAACACAAAATTTTCACAAAAACGTGGTTGGTTACGAATTTCGAAACCACCTCGTTACCGGGTAAACGCAAAAATATGCCTAATCAAGTAATCATGAGTAACCAGTATCCGATTACAAGTAACGAATACGGTATCTGAAAGTAACTAATGGATACAAGTATCGCAAAGTACTCATTTTTGATATCACTAGTTGGTATACATACGTACCAACTAGCCCTAGTGTCATATGTCCTTTGCATAGCTTAAGCCGATTTTAGATCTTAAAGGTTATTGTCAAACAAATATTCTAAAATTGTGGCATTTCCTACTAGTGTTTTGCAGGCACTACTAAGATTTCTTCTATGGAGTGATAGAGTGAATTGCTTTAGTAAATGATTTTGAAGCATATCTGCTAATTGAGTTAACTGTTCATTGCGACTATGGGGTTGTAATTAATGTACTCGTATTAAGAACTAAGTCTATGGCACTTAAACTCGCTGTAAGTTATTTTTAGAGGTTATAGAGGAAGGTATCCTGTCACAAAGAGGTTTAACTTAATATTGTTTCCGCTTCTGCATTTAGTTTAGGCGGTTTCAAGGTTTGGCAGCTGTTGGCAGTTGGGTACTTTACAATTAATTTTCTTTTTCCCATTCCCAGTCACTCCGTTTGACTCCATCTCACATCCTTTCTTTTTTCAACTCAAGCAAAGAAAATAAAAGGGTTTGAACTCAAGTACCAACACAATAGGGATGCGTCGTTCATGAACAACCCGTTCACAATGACAGGGTCTTTCGAAAGACCCGTGATTGAATCAATCACGCTCTGTGACCCTATCGTTCATATGACCCGAAGACCGGGTGTATGTGCGAGCTGTGACAAAAAGATGAAACACGAACACGAACGAAGTGGTGATCCAGACGGGTTATCTGTCGGTCGACTCGGTCGTGTTAAACTTAAACAAACGGCCCGTTCAACAATCGATCCAATCGCTGATGCAGCGCGTCTTGCTTCGATGGCTTTGAATTGTGGACGGGTTGTAAGCCAGATAAATTTATGCCTTATTTTATTTTACTTTTAGGGTCATCGTAAGCTAACAATAGGCACTTATATAAAGTTAATGATTGTAATTGTGGTTGCTCTGATCTATATTAAATATTTTGTTTTAAAAGGTTCAATTAAATAAAGAAAAACAAAGTATTCAAACGTTCATATTTATTTAGCTAAGCATCTGATCTGATGGATAAATTAATGAGAAAATCAGCATCACGGGTCATATGAACGGGTCTTGATGAACGGGTCATTTTAATGAATGATCTGCTGAGAACCGGGTCACGAAAAAGAACCGGGTCTTCCCATCCCTACAACACAACCACCGCGTCATCGTCCTAAATACCACGGATTTTTTTTTTTAAATCGGTCCTACTATTTCGAACTAGGTACAAAACAAAAAATTCGGTCAAGTGCAAGCTATACTTGCACGATTAGTGTTCCGTGCCATCAGCCCCCCACTTAAATTATAATTATAATAATAGTAATGCACTCGCGTTTCGACTGAGCTAAATTAAAAATTTTGAAAACCTTGTAAGGACAAAAGTTGTTCCTTACATCGTGAGAAATATTTTTTGTCGAAAAACTTTAGCAATTGTAAGAAAATAAACAATTAAATTGGTCGCGCGAGAATTTTTCAATCCTGATCATTTTCGCTCAATCCACCAAATTCTCAATATTCATGATTTTTTTTCAGATTTTTCTGAGCGATCCTTTTGTTGATAAGGGTGGAGACAACAATTTTTAAGCGTTTTTCCCTAAAAAAATACATCATATATATTGTTGAATTCGTGCTTCAATAAGCTTTCATTTGACCCCCTGTACGATGCCCTTGAAAATTTTTTTTACCACTTTCCAATTTACCCCCCGAAATTAACCCTTAGAATCAAAATTCAACTTTTTATACTTCACATCTATAATTGGGCCACCACACTCTATCTCTGTGCTAAATTTTAAATTTTTACGTCCAATAGTTTCAGAGAAAATCGCCTGTGGCAGACACACGGTCGGACACCGAAATGATTCCATAAGTATTCCGTTTCACGGAACACTAAAAATTGCCTGTCTTCACTTCGGGAGTTTTTTTTTTAGTTTTCTATAATTTTTTAAGTATCCACTCACATTAACTAAAAGCTCATACAACGAAACCATCCGGGAGAACTTTTCTGCAAAATAAAAAACATCGAAATCGACGAATCCGTTAAAAAATTATGCGCCAACATTCATAAAAAACAAGTATACTGCATACGAGTCGAATTGAGCACCTCCTTTTATGAAGTCTGTTAAAAATAGAAGTTACGAATTTTTAACAAAAAACTTGCATGTAATTATGTTATATCTTTATTTTTAAACAAGTTTGATATTACTAAGTAAAACTTAATAGCGACAAGTTGGACTTAAAAATTCGGTCAAGTGCAAGCTATACTGTCACAGTTAAGTGTTCCGTGCCATCAGCCCCCCACTTAACCTGAGCAAACCTCAGTCGCCCGATCTCCTCCCATCTGCCGCGCCACCCGCCGCCGACGGCACCAACGCCGAGTGGGGTGCGTTTCGACCGACGGAGTCAAATATACACAGTTTTGAAAAACGTGTAAGGGCAAAGGTTGTTCCTTACATCGTGATAAATATTTTTTGTCAAAAAACTTTTTTTCTAAAACCAATGGTTCAGCAGTTATAAGTCACAATTAAATTGTTTATAACAATTGATCGCGCTAGAATTTTTTTCAAAATTCAACTTTTTATCCTTCACGTCTATAATTGGGCCAGCACATTCTATCTCTATGCTAAATTTCAAATTTTTACTTTGAATAGTTTCAGAGAAAATCGCCTGTGACAGACGGACGGACGGGCGGACGGGCACCGACGTGATTCCATAAGTGTTACGTTTTGCTAATTTTAGCACGGAACCCTAAAAAGGAAGGTTAGCAGCTTTTTAGCTATGCGGTCTATTTCGTTTTTCATATATTAAGGCTGCTTCACTCAATAGTTGCTTCTGTCTCTAAACAAAAGTCTAAAATAATGCACATGCGATTTGGTGACGTTACTTGCTAATGATGAACGAAAGAAAAATTCGAATGAAACTTTTAAAAAACTCTATTTTTAAATGGCAGTGCACAAGATAAATGTCCATAATATGTAAAAACAACACACATTTCATATATTTTTCTAATATCAAATCGCACAATAAAAATCATTTATTGTATATTTAGCCTAAGTAGCAATTTACAATTGCCTAAAATCATTAAAACAAGCTTTTTCGTCAGACGTACACACAGTAATAATATACAGAGTGCACAAAAAACTAATCGTATAACCAAGAAGTTATCGTGAAGTATGCAAACCTAAGGAAATGGCAGTGTCATATTTTAAACAAGTTATATGGAGCACCGTTATTTTGGAGTTGGTTTAGTGCCGTTATGTATCTCACCGATTCCTCTGATTTTTAATTTAACAGGATTTTAACAAGTTTTTATTTCTCTATTAAATATGTGACACCTAAAAATTACTTTTATTATTGCAAAATAATTTTAATATCCCCTTATTTACGATTTCAGTATTTAAATTATTACGAAATTTAGTTACAGTGAAAGAGAGACTCTTATTTACCCAAATAGCGGTTTGAATAACAACGAATTTTAAATAGCATACATGCACCCTATATATTTTAGAACAAGCACATTTAGAAAGAACAAGTAAATAGTATTTTGTTCCCTTAAATAAGTTTTTGAATACTCGTTATCACAGAAATGGTTATGTATGTATTTATTTAAATTCAACAGTTAACTATTAATAAGAAGAATAAGGATACACTCGAGATAGGCGAATTTCTCCCTCCTTTTTAACAACAATACTCGTATCCATACACAGTGGCATATATAGTGTGTCGCATTTTCTTAACTTTAAAGGGTTATAGGTTCCTCTCCGTTTATAAAGCCTTTTGACATAAAAGGTATCTAGTACAACATATTTTTCTACGACTGCTACGAAAAATCTTAAAAAGCTTATGGCCAATGAGGAGCCTTGCAGCATTGCGCGAAAATAAGCTCAGAGGTCGCTACCACTGCATGTGACAGGCTATGTTTTATATCTATTTGTCTAACTTTGTTTGCTATATTCATGTTGTGTTAAAAAAATGTCTATATTAAACGAAAATTACTGACATTTATATTACGAACAGTTTCTTAATTACAATAATTGTTATGAATTGTGTGGTGCTTCCCATAACTTTAAACATTAAAACGTTGTTTGAGGAAAGGTTCCTCAAACAACGATTAAATTAACTTAAAGTGAATCCCTGACACATGCGGTAGTGGCGTCACTTGGTGGCATAATTTGGCAGTCCACTATTTCATTCCGTTTGAAAGTTACTGTTTCCCCTAATGTGTGAAAAATCTTTTCACACGGTTTAACCCGAGAATAACAAACCAACGTTTAACTGTGTAAAATGTTTCTTTAAGATCCTGTCATTGTTCAGAAACGTACGTTACGTTGAACTGATTGAACTTATTAGGCTATTCTTTTGTTGTTTGTTACCATATAACGATGGGTGGTCTGTTTCAGTCAGTCGAATTATACTATCACTTATATTGGAAACAGAAATGGACGTAAGGTAATTTACAAAATGGCCAAGTCAGTTTATCTCAAAAACTAATCCATGACTATATTGAACGAGGAAATTATTCAAGAAATTAAGAAACTCCGTATTTTACACTACTAAACTAATGAACTAATTTGTGCTGTTCCCAAATTTCCTAAAGCACTTTCATACGTTACACTTGGAAAAGTATATTGTACCAAAATACAGAAATTTTCTTCTAGAACATTTAATTCTTGCGTTTAAAATATGCTTATCGTTTTGAAGTTACAAAATGCAGACCATAATCGATATTTTACTTTTTTAAGGGTGTGTGGTTATATTGCCCTACAATTTGATGACGGCCTAAAGTGGTAAAAAAAGGAGTAAAACACTATAACAGTACCTACTTAAATGCGACGCACCTCAGGAAACCTAACAAACTGTAAACGTAAACAAACTTTTTAAGCTAAAAAATTCAACATCAAAGGCATTAACTAGGATAAATTTTTATATCAAATTTCGATTATATAAATTTTAAGCCACGTTGTATAATTTATTTCTGTCGTATTATTAAGATGTAAAACATTCAGACATTCAACTTTAAAAACATGGCAGATTCTAAAAATTTTTAGAGATTTGTTTAAAAAAATACTTTTTAAATTAATTATTGTTAAAAATATACATGTATTTTTTTCAAGTGTGCCTTATTTTTAAAGGCATCTTCAAAAAAAAATTAAAAATACATTTTTCGAAAAGACGGTTGATTTGTCTCTCTCTAGTAATATACAAAATGTTAATGAAAAACAAAACAGGAAAAGATCCTGCCCAAACCTGCACAGACTCGCCTTTCTTGGATATGGCCGGGTTTGCTTAAGTTTGTTCAGGCTTTTTTCTCTTTTTTTTATAAACATTTTTAAAACTTAAAATCTGATACCTACATACATATGTACATACAGGGTGTCCGAAAAGTCTTAGCATGGGCAAATATCTTTGCTATCAGTAAGGATAGAGACACCAAATTTTAGGTGTAAGTATCTTAATCGTTAATAAATCTACTCTTTCGTGTAATTTAACTTATTCAACCCCCTTGGGGACGACCCTAGGAAGTCGAGTCAAAAATTTTAAATGCAATCCCTTGCCGTGTGGTACCTCATTCTAAAGGTCTTAAAAAAAGAAATATTTTACCGCAAAGCCGTGGTCCGTATCTTAAGTCGTTTTTAAATAGCAAGCCTATAAAAATTTCAAATCGCGAAAAAAATTTAAATATTTACCTTTATTTCTCTTATTACTTTAAAAGTTGTTCAGAATGACCACCATGAACTTCTTGGCAGTATTAAAGTCGATTTTGGAACGCTGACAAGAAGTAACGCCTTGCTGTTCTCGAAAATGTGAGACGCGAGTTTCAAAATCGACTTTATTACTGCCAAGAAGTTTATGGTGGCCATTTTAAACAACTTTTAAAGTAATAAGAGATTGAAAGGTACTTAAATTTTTTATTTTTTTGTCACGGTTTTTAATTTTTAAAAGCTTGCCATTTAAAAACGAATTAAGATACGGACCTCGGGTTTGAGGTAAGATGTTTTATTTTTGAAGACCTTTAAAATGAGGTACCACACGGCATAGGGTTGCATTTAAAATTTTTGACCTCAACTCCCTAGCGTCACCCCTCAAGGGGGCTGAAAAAGTTAAATTACATAAAAAGTAAATTTGTTAACCAATAAGATACACCTAAAATTTGGTGGCTCTGTCTTTACCAATAGCAAAGATATTTGCCCATACTAAGACTTTTCGAACATCCTGTATAAAAAATATTCATAATTGCGATCCCTATTAAGGTCGGGATCTTGTGGAAAGTGACAGACTATTTTTGTTACGGAACAACGTTTAAAAAATACACTTATATCTTTTGACTACCTTTCGCCCGCGACTTCGTCCGCGTAGTATAGGTGATAATAGTGTAGTTTTGATTATTGATTTAGTTAATTTAGTTTATGAAGTTAATTTTCTTAACATTTATTACACAAAATTAGATTTTCTAAAATGGTATAAAACATGAATTTATTTTTTAGAGTACTTTTACGTAGATTCAAGGTAATAAAACCGTATAACAGTTTTACTCCATTACAAACTTTGAACCCCCGTTTCACCCCCTATGGGTTGATTTATTAAAAACTGTGAAACACGTGTTTAAACATTTATCTTTTAGAGTACTTCTGTAAAGTTTCGAGTTAATAGGACCTTTTAATATTTTTTTTCATACAAAGTTTGAACCCCTGTTTCGCCCTCTTAGGGGTTGAATTTTGAAAAACCCTTCCTTAGTGCACGCCTACGTTATATAAGAAATCTCTGTGCAAAATTTCAATTTTCTAGACCTAACGGTGTGGGCTGTGCGTTGATACCTCAGTCAATCAGTCAGTCAGTTTCTTTTTTATATACGAGTATACAGAGATAAACCTTTGTTAATTTTACTAAGAATATTATCAAGAAATACAATCCCAAAAAAACATACTATTTTTTTAGATACATGGCCTAAATGTAGTGGACACAATTTAGTACATGCATTTAGGCCATTTATCAATAATATCTTAACAATTAGTGGGCTTTTTTTGGGATTATATTGCCTCATATTGTATAGTAGCCTTTGGAATCAACAAATGTTTATATCAAAAGAAAGTGTGTTTCTTTAGTTTTGTTTCATAATGGAAAATAGTATGTCTTTTCACAAGACCACAACCTCGAACAACTTATATTCGTCGAGACGTAGTACAGATTTCAGATGCATTCGAAAAAAATTCTTAGTCGCGCCATTGGCATGCAGCTAAAGTTCTCTATCTGATTCTTTCCCCATAAATATCAAAATAGATTTTACCCAACACCTTTACATTTTCCTTTCAATTTACTTTTGGTTCCCGCTAAGATCTGTCTGTGTGTCGCTATCCGTTTTTTGTGGTTTAGAACCTTTTACACTATTGTTACCACCGTCCTTGGACGATCAACTGGTCATTCTCAACGTCTGCCTTAAAACGTGTTCAATGTTAATACAGTCTAGGACAGCCGCCCCGACAGAGCTTCGCCTCGACGCCATGCTCTTGACCAGCGTCCACTTGTTCGATTTGGGGTCGTACTCTTCGACGGAATTGAGGCTGGAACTGCCATCGGTACCTCCAAGGGCATAAAGGGAGCCATTGATGGCTACGACTTCGTGAGTTGCTCTGGAAAAGACAGTATTAGTTATGAGTTAATTTAAAAGTTGTGTTTGACCACATTTTTTTGATTATTAGATAAATATAAATTTAGAAGAAAAAAGAAGATTCTAATATATTGTTGGTGTTAGAAGACCTATATAATATGGCCTTACAGAATACTGCAAGCACTAAATAAGTACTTATTAGAGAAAAATCTTTGTTGAAAAAGTATTAATACAACTAGGAAAATCAAAATTTATAATATATACTAATTATTTATTCCATTTTTTATTATTTTAATAGGTAACACAGATAAAAAATAATAAAGTCACGGACATACTCACTACTGCTAATTTAACAGTCAGGGGTCAGGGGCGGATGGGAAAGGGTAAACCGGCCCGGGAAACCATGAGCCCGGCCCGAGATGTTCGTTGTTTTTTTTTGTCACCATCGTCCAGGACGGGACCGCCGCGCCGGCCCGGTTCGAGCCGAAGGCATCCAGCCCTTCGGGAGATCTCCCAAAGTCCCAGCCTGCCCATCCGCCCCTGTCAAGGGTTTAAATTGACAAGTATACGAATGAGACAACTGAGCTTTGTACTATGAATTTATTTCTGAGTATTTTTGCACATTCTGAAGGAGGGGCAAGTTAAATATGTATTTTCCACAATCAGTGGCGGCTCGTGGGAAAATATAGATGTTCTGCAATAAAATTAAATTGCCCATATAAAAAGCGTGTAATTTTGTGGGGGCGCATTTCATCAATAATAAACCCTACTTATTTTTAAAAAATACTGATTAGGATGAGATTCAGATATGCGTTTATAAAATTATTATTGAAATATTACTTTATTTTTTAAATATCAGGTCGATCCTACGATCCTTCTTTGAAGCAAATTTGCCAATAACTCTCATTAAAGTCCGTAATTTTTGATATGGACTATTTTTCAAGGGAAAATATTCCTAACGCAAATAAGCAATCTTGAGTCATTGAATTTCGGAGAAAGGTCTCGATCCGTTTAGGGTAGAAAAACATCTTTCGGCCTCTGACGATATAAAACGCGCGCGAATTTACTAGCAAGGACTGCCACAGATGCAGCTAAATGACTAGCAAAATTTCCCGTATGAAATTTTATAAACCGCCCATCGGTGAAGCCGATTTCTGCCCTCTATTCATTAGGTTGAAAAGTGCTGTGCACGAATAAAAGCAGTTCAGCTCGGCCAATGGCGTCGCCAGCCATGGGCCAGGAGGGGGGCAAGATGAGAGAGAGGATGGGGGAAATATGAAGTGTAGGTACAAATAAGTACAATGATTAAAATTTTTAAAGAAAGGTTTTAAATTGAAGAAAAAAAAACTAACAAAAAAAATGAAAAGAAATTAAAAAATTACAGAAATTCAAAGAAAATTCATTAAAACTAATCTTAGATTTTTTGCAAATTTGTCGACCACTAAGTCCAGCTAAGTCTTGATTATTTCGGTGTGCGTTAGCGGAGGAGTAAATTGTTGGGAAGCGCAAATTCCACGGCTCTGCTCTCCTCAGTCAGTCAGCCCGAGCCTGGAGGGCAATCCAGAGTTAACGAGTGCTCGTCTAGACGTATATGTTTATTTCTGAAGTGAAGATCGGGTATATTCGGGATGTTTTTTGGGTGCGCTTTGCATCCCTCATGTAATTGGTTGAAGGAAGGTGGCGGCCTTTTTGCCTTTAAGTTGTACAGACTGACGCATTAGACATACAATGTTACAAATAATACCAGTTTTGTAAATCAGTTGATGCATTGTACGAGAAAATGTTCAGTTATTAGACTATAACACAATTAGGGTTGCCAGACGCGTTCCGATTTTAAAGGGTATATTCCGCGTTCGGACACACTTCAAATCGGGACGCAATTTGTCCCGATTTTTAGAATTTTCTAAAAACAATAGTTTTTGGAGCATATACCATATTTTTTACGTTTGAGTTTCACAAAAAGTTTATATTTTTGCTTATTGTATGCTTCTTCTGTTCATTTATTAAATCCTAGTGCAGAAAATAGCTTCCCGATGTTTTGCCCCAAGTCCCGATTTGTAAGCAGCTTTTAAACGCTGATATCAGATTTTAAAGATGTTGAATCTGGCAACCCTAAGCACAATTTCTAGATTGGTATACGTTTGTATAGAACACCCCTACGTTAAGCTCCGGAAATAAGCTATACGTCTTGACATTAACTCTGGATTGCCCTCCACATGAGGTAGCAGTGTTGCCAACTACAGTGTGCTGTGTTTTTAGCGCCATTTTCAAACGACACCGTTTTCATTTCATTTTTATTCACCTATCTATCTACAGCTTTTTCGAATCCCCAGGGGGGCGGCAGCCCTCCCCTGCCCCCCCTTGGCGACGCCCCTGAGCTCGGCACTCTAGTAACGTCGCGAGAAAATTATATTTACTTTGGTGGTCAACTGTACGTCGGTGGCGGGCGGCGCGGCGTGTGTTGACTAGCGCTGGCCTATTATACTACTAGCATTCTCGGCCGATAATTCAGTGTTTTAATTTATTGTTGTTTTAAGGAATCTTTAATTAATTACTGCAAAGTATGAAAAAATTAGTCAAGCGGCTTGAAAGTTTTGGTGGGTTTGCAGCTCTGCAGCCCTTATGTACCAGCCGCCCCTGCAAATAGTACAACTAAATTTATTTAGCAACAAGTTCCAAGACAAGTAACATTTGAAAACCAAGCAAACCGTAAAAAATAATAGAATAACTCATAAGTTTTGAATGATAACTTATACGACTGGACAAAATCTTGTTAAAGCCTAATTGATCAACTAGAAGATCTAAATTTGAACCACTACTAAATTTTAAATCCTTTTATAATTAGTAATTTTTTGCGTAATATCTGTTATATTACTATTACTATTTTTTTAACGCGGGCCATAGGATTTTACATGGTAAAACTTCGACCCCGTGTTAGGCCTTGTTTTATTTAAAGATTTGAAGCTAAAATTTTAAACAGATAGTTCAGGGCATTGTGTACAAGCTACCATATGGGTTGTGTTGATAAAACTGAACAAAATATTTTAAAAAATGGGTATATTTTACGATAAAACCAAGTTTTGTCTATCCCTGTATATATCCATGTATTAAGGTATTATTGACACTTGCGGTAGAAGCTCTTGGACGTTTCGAACTTTGAATGATTTAAACTTTTCTTGCTTAAGTGCCTTGTAGCAACAGCTTCTAGATCTATTCGAAGTTTTAGCAGGCTGCGTGAGATTAACTGATGCAGTCTCTTCAACTGCTGGACATAGGTCCATTTTTAATCATCATTTACTACAGGGGCATATCTCTCTCGCTTTGCATGCGAAGAATCAAGGCAACGCGTAGTTATAAATTTTTCGTGCAGGTTGCACTGTTGTCTTGCTGGGTATTGGACGATTTCAGTTCGTTCGTTAACAAAATCGACATCTCGTAAATATTTTTGTTGTGACAGTAAAGTTAAAAATGTCAGTAAATGTCTAAGTGTCACCTTTACCTGGTAAACACAGGTAAAAACAAGGAAATACGAGGGATTAAAAAGTGCTTTTTATCAAAAACAACGACTTGTTTTTAGGACTTTAGATTTTATCTATTTCAAGTTTTAACTTTATAGCTGTAATATAAGTTGCGTTGTAAAAACGTTGGGTCGAAGTTTTACAATGTAAAATCCTATGGCCCGCGTTAACAAAAATTACTGTATAAACCAGGGTATAGCCAAATAAATGTAGTATAAAGTTGTGACATTAGGTGCAGCTAAATGCATGGGTGAAGTAGAGGCAATTATAGAGAAATAAGTCCAATATATATATATATATATATATATATATATATATATATATATATATATATATATATATATATATATATATATATATATATTTCTTGGAAAAGGCTAGTCGTTTCTGAGATAAATAAGTTTAAAATGTAAATAATTGCCGATTAAAAAGGTGTAGATAGCCATGACAAAACAAATGCGTGACATTTCAATGTGATGTGTATTGTAAAAAAAACAAGTACTGGATAAAAAAAATCCGTGATAAGTTTTTTTTAATATGTATATCTCTATAAACGGATCTTCAATTCTGAAACGGTTTTTTTATCCTGACAAATATTTTCACCCACCTAATTGGTCTGGCAATAATATTTCTCAGACAGTAAGCTATGATACAATTGACACTGAAAATTGCTCATTATTGGGCGAGTCTGGCTATCCATTCCACTCACCAAAACTGTCTGGCATTAGTATTCTTGAATATTCAATATTTTTCCTACGACCACCTATGAAAATGAGTAAAAAAGCACGGTTAACTTGGCGAGAAAGTGCCTTATATATCACACGCGTGTTGAAAAGTACTTTACAACACGTGTGTTGAAAAGTACTTGTCAACATGACATTTAAATAGATGGTGCCAATTTCACTTGTTTTATTTTCAGCACACTTGATGAAAATATTAGTGTTGAAAGTGAGGGATTTAAAAGACAGAATTAAGGTTTTTTTTGTAAATATTTTTGTGGTCGTAGGAAAAATATTGTACATTACTCGTATGAAAGTAATTTTCGCACACTCGTGGGATTATCGCACTCGGCTGTCGCCTCGTGCGACAACATTCCCACTCGTGTGAAAAATGTCACTTTCAACACTTGTTATGTAATATATTATTACATAAGCAGTGTACTAAAAATCAGCCGGTCGGTAAGTTATAATTTTTTTTTGTACGGGTTTGCCAGTTCAACTGATTCTGGCGGCCTCTTTCACCTACGCAACTCAGAAATAAATTCATAGTACAAAACTAGATCTTATTCTTTCAGTTGTCAGTTTAATCCCTTGATTGTCAAATCAGACCGATCTTAGCAATAGTGAATCTGGTCATATATTTTTTCTGTTCTTATCACACCGTCTATACAGGGTAATGGAATTTTCGACCGAAGAATTTTTTTATAGGTGAGTGGCTAAAATCAAGAAAAACATTTTTATAAACACAGGTTCGGACGTGCTTCTTTTCCAACGTACAGGGTGGTAAATTTTCCAGGTCATGTACCGGTTGGCCAATGGTAGTAAAGATTTATTTATTTCTTAATTAAATTCATAGTCTGATGTTTCATAATTTATATATATTTTTTCTTAATGTAACTAAGATATTGCGTGAAAGAAATATTTAAAGGTCCAGAAATGATCCAGACGCATATTTTTATATTTTTTACTCATTGTTAGCAGGCTCGGCCCATGAGTTTTTTACAGATGGGGCAAATTTTGTAGGAAGGTTTTTTTAATAATGTGCCTAGTTCTGCCAAGAAATTATTTACCTACAAATAAACACCGCAAAAAACATAAAATATTAAAATTGCATTTTTGCTGTGACTTTTTTAAATTACATGCAAACAGTTTGTTGCACTGTTAATGCCATTGTTAACACAAGTGCTTAAGTACTGGTACTACACTACTACACAAAAGTCACAACAGAAATATCAAATAATATCCAAAAATATATTACACAACAAAAGTAGGAAATTCGAAACACCTGTTTAATAAATAAGTGCGTGCGCGACATAATGAAATGTAAACAAAAGTCTATATGCAGATACAATGCGGATATTAGGTAATTATTTTTTCTTTGTCTAACCCAAATGATTTCCAATAGTATATTTCACGGAGCGGTTCGAGTGTATTTTCATAGTGGCCCAGGACAAGCTGAGAACCGGCGGCGTTGACGGCCACGCGCGCGCCTAAAGCGATATTATTGGTGGGCCGTCGACAAATTTTGTCTCTTTTTAACTTCCGAAAGCGCGTATGTTTGTTTCTCTCCTATTTTTAATGCATAGGGGCCATTCATAAATTATGTAACGCTGAAAGGGGGAGGGGTTCATCCGACCGTTACTATATAGCCGTTACGGAGGGGTCTGGGGGGTGTTTAAGGCCCCGTTACTTAACTTTATCCATTACAGTTCAAATATGAACCATCTTTTCCCCTTCGTGCACTAATTGCAGATTTTTAATAAATGTAACTCCCTGTATATACTAAAAAAGAAATTAAAAGAATATCTATATACTATTATATGAATATACGGCCTTTTTGATGGATGCGGTATATGGTACCTATATAGTAGGGGTGTCAATCTCAACTGGTTTTCTTAATCCCGGGATTTTCAAGATTTTGTTGTCTAATCCCGGGATCTCGGGACTACTCCCGAAAAAAATTTAAAGGGATTCAAATATTAAAATTTTTATTTATTATACGTATAAATTTATACTTATTTAAAAAAAATACCGCAAAAATACTAAGGCGTCCAATGTTTCGTCTTTGAGGCTGAACATTGTTGCAGAAAACTCCTGCGAAGGAGAAACATCTCTCGGGTTCTATGCGTGTGGGCTGAATGCTGAATGGTTAGTAGCAATTGAAAGGTTTTTTGAAGATTACGTCTGTGGCTGCCATCATTTGCAAAAAAATCAATTTGTTGAGAAAGGATTACGGACATCCGGATCTTATTACTGGTTTGCTTGACTTGACGTTCACTGTGAACATTTTAGTTGTGCTTTTTGTAGTTTGACGTTGAATGGTTAATTCTCTTCTGCTCTCAGAACTTTTGCAATGGGAATGTCATCTTCGCCGCTGATTTCTGTTTCACTTTCGTTGTCTGTGTCTAGCCTGATTAAAAGTGTTTTCAATTTAGAATTAATGAGGGAAATATTTGATGTTTTAAAGCAGTCCAGAGTTTAGAATGTCGAGATTTTTGAGATAACAGAGAATGTCAGAATAAATGGTTCTGCGTTGCTTAATCCTTGTTCTCAATGACTCTTGTAGTTCCGTACTGAGTGGTGTTTTAATTCTGGATAATTCCTTCAACTGTAATTTTTATTGGTTGGAGAACTTTTACAACACCTTTGAGAACCTCACTTTCTGAATCCAAAATTGGTGTTATGTTTAGATCGATAAGATCTTTTTTAAAGAAATTCTCTAATAGTGTAAAACGCTCGAGCATGTCAAGTAAGCTGCTCCACCTCTTTTTACAATATAATATATCTTATAGTTCTTTCCCATGCTCATTTTTGATATACTGTTGTAGTATATTATTTTTAGTTAGATTTTCTACATGTTCAAACTAGACGGCCATACAGAGATCATGATTATTGGTAATGATTACTTCCAAAAAGTCACTTTTTTCCAAAACTTCCACCCTATTCCATACCTTCAGTGTGTTCTATATCGCTGTCGGTGTCTCTAAAGAACATTTCGGAACTAATCCCGAAAATATTAATCAATCCCGGGATTTTCGAGTCCAGTTTATACTCCGAGATCCGGGGATTGACACCTCTACTATATAGGTATAGTAAATAGCAAAGCTTGCCTTAGTCGCTTGTTTCTCTATCTAATTACACGGGAATAAGCGCGGAGTGGAGAAATATATACGCTACACACATTTATATCTACTCTTAAAAAAGTGACTGCTTGAAAAGTTATAAATAAATTGGAATTACTGAATAAAATAGTGTACTCGTATACAATAATTGGAATATACAAGTATTAAAATTATTCAATTTGAAGATAAAGTAAATTCGGAAAAGAGCACGCGTAGCTATCATTTAGTATTATACCGTGGTCTGTTATCGCAAGTGCAGAAGTCCCACAATTCAAAATGCACCGGTCGCCACTAGTGATTCTACGAATCAGCGCCCTGGCGGTTTTTCCGAATATTCGCGACTACCTAATTTCCAATGTTTTTGTTTATAATAAATGAATAATTTTTTTTGTATCCAAATTTAAAAGATTTACCTAAAATATTATAGATAAATGTATTAATTACACAGCCCCACAAAAAAAAAGTGTTCGTTCCGGCGGACTAGACTAGTCATTTCCCGTGTATTTTAAGTCGCTGAATCCAAATATTTTGTCGAAATTAATGGTTCAGCCTTTATTTTTTCTTAAATTGCAAAAATTGATGTAAATAGAACAAGATAGGGAAAAATGAAGGAGGCCCAAGAAAAATGAAGGAATTTGATTGTGTTGAGGTTTTGATAGTGTTATCCTCATGTGATTTTCACCGCAGAATCTGAAGTCAGATGTAAGCCGTTGACCGCACATTTTTTTAAAATGGCAAGAAACCCACGAAAATCACATTATCTCAGGCCCCAAGTCAGCAGAGCCAATTTATAACCACAAGAGAGAAAAAATACGGGCTAAACTTTTAATTCCGACAAAAGGTTTGGATTTAGCGACTCAAAATACATGGGAAATGACTAGTCTAGTCCGCCGGAACGAACACTTTTTTGTAGGACTGTATTATCGAATTATTAATATAAAATAAATTTAAATACATTATAAAATTAGGGGGGATGATAGGATTTTGCCGTTACGTAACGTGGGGGGAGGGGATCAAAGGGTGTGTTACGGATCGTTACAAGGGGGGAGGAGGGGGTAAAATTACTCAAAATTGGCCTTACGTAATTTATGAATGGACCAATATAGTCCATATAAACCTATGAGCTCAATTTAAAATACGGCCGAGCCCGGAGCAAATTGGCTTGATTCTTTTATTGGGGAGATTTCCATGGAACTTGCACTTTTTGAGAGAAAAGATAATTATTTTTTAGTTTTAAAAAATAAATTAGGTATCATTGAAAATAAATTTAGGTGGGTGATTGACCTTATGGACGACCACGCCTGATTGTTAACATGAAAAGCTGCAATTTTTTCCCAATTTATTATCGTACGATTTACGCAAGCACGAAAAATTGTTATTTCCTGATAGTAAAATACATAATAATATGCTTTTAAAATTTGTCGTTTTCATACAGTGGTTTGTCCGTGCGTCTCTCATGCGGTACTATTTCCTAAACTATAGGAGCTAGGGACGTGGATGAGACGAGTGAGTAAATATATGAATTTCATATTTTATGTTGTATATATATATATATATATATATATATATATATATATATATATATATATATATATATATATATATATATATATATATAAATGTAAATGCGAAGATTTACTTCTTCGCTAGTGCAGCGAAAAGGCCGTGAATGAAAAATAAAAATAAAAATAATGAGGACTATCTTTGATTCTGGTCTGGGTGACCTCCTGCTATCGATTTCTGGGCCCTTACCCATCAGCGGGCAGGCTTACACCCAGCAGCAGCAGGAGGTCACCCAGACCAGAATCAAAGATAGTCCTCATTATTTTTATTTTTATTTTTCATTCACGGCCTTTTCGCTGCACTAGCGAAGAAGTAAATCTTCGCATTTACATTTATTATATTACCTATAGGCCAAGAAATCTTCCATTTTTCTACTATTGTTGTACAATGGTGCATTTGTACCGTCGACGTCGAGAAAATCGACATTCGACATACTTTCGAGTATTATTGTGTTAGCAGCCAAACATTTTTGGAGCAACACTGGGTGAACTAGTTGGCGCGAGCCACTACATCTTACCCATCCTTTCCGATCATTTTGGATATAAGGACTCTCTTTGATTCTGGCCAAATCGTGGTCTGTTCTTCAGCCACCCTGGGTGTAAGCCTGCCCGCTGATGGGTAAGGGCCCAGAAATCGATAGCAGGAGGTCACCCAGACCAGAATCAAAGATAGTCCTCATTATTTTTATTTTTCATTCACGGCCTTTTCGCTGCACTAGCGAAGAAGTAAATCTTCGCATTTACATTTATTATATTACCTATAGGCCAAGAAATCTTCCATTTTTCTAATATATATATATATATATATATATATATATATATATATATATATATATATATATATATATATATATATATATATATATATTTTTGGAAACTATTTCTTGGGAATAGAGGTTCATCATTTAAACGACAAAATAACAGCTTTACTGACTGTGGAAGTGTGTTCTCCTTTTGCATTAAAGTACGGGGAGTCCAAGTAAATGGACAACCCCGGGCCGGGTAGACCATGACAGCTGTTTCGTCCTTGTTAGGACTCATTCAGACGGCCATAACCCCAGTCGCACCGTGGCAAACGACATTAATGCATCTTAAATCCATTTTGCAAAACACAAGCAGCAAAAAACATACCATAACGCCACCTAGCGGGTGCTAGCTCCAATGCAAGAAGCAGAACACACACTGAAAATGTAAAATCTAAAGGCGAACACGGCATCTCTAGTTTATGAGAAACGCATTTTCGCAAATTCGCCCAACTTGTCGGCACGAATACGTGCAGAGCAAGGAGGGAGTCACAAACGTTCTCACTAGAAAGACGCGTAAACCCTTAACGAAAGGTGGTTTCATTGCAATTACTCCCTTGCAATTTTATAATTTTTTGTATTACGATAAGTGTATCGTGATTTGTATGTTTCTTGAACCATTTCAATATATATTTTTTGGAAACTATTTCTTGGGAATAGAGGTTCATCATTTAAACGACAAAATAACAGCTTTACTGACTGTGGAAGTGTGTTCTCCTTTTGCATTAAAGTACGGGGAGTCCAAGTAAATGGACAACCCCGGGCCGGGTAGACCATGACAGCTGTTTCATCCTTGTTAGGACTCATTCAGACGGCCATAACCCCAGTCGCACCGTGGCAAACGACATTAATGCATCTTAAATCCGTTTTGCAAAACACAAGCAGGAAAAAACATACCATAACGCCACCTAGCGGGTGCTAGCTCCAATGCAAGAAGCAGAACACACACTGAAAATGTAAAATCTAAAATCTAAGGGCGAACACGGCATCTCTAGTTTATGAGAAACGCGTTTTCGCAAATTCGCCCAACTTGTCGGCACGAATACGTGCAGAGCAAGGAGGGAGTCACAAACGTTCTCACTAGAAAGACGCGTAAACCCTTAACGAAAGGTTTGTGACTCCCTCCTTGCTCTGCACGTATTCGTGCCGACAAGTTGGGCGAACTTGCGAAAATGCGTTTCTCATAAACTAGAGATGCCGTGTTCGCCCTTAGATTTTAGATTTTACATTTTCAGTGTGTGTTCTGCTTCTTGCATTGGAGCTAGCACCCGCTAGGTGGCGTTATGGTATGTTTTTTCCTGCTTGTGTTTTGCAAAACGGATTTAAGATGCATTAATGTCGTTTGCCACGGTGCGACTGGGGTTATGGCCGTCTGAATGAGTCCTAACAAGGACGAAACAGCTGTCATGGTCTACCCGGCCCGGGGTTGTCCATTTACTTGGACTCCCCGTACTTTAATGCAAAAGGAGAACACACTTCCACAGTCAGTAAAGCTGATATTTTGCCGTTTAAATGATGAACCTCTATTCCCAAGAAATAGTTTCCAAAAAATATATATTGAAATGGTTCAAGAAACATACAAATCACGATACACTTATCGTGATACAAATTATAAAATTGCAAGGGAGTAATTGCAATGAAACCACCTTTCGTTAAGGGTTTACGCGTCTTTCTAGTGAGAACGTTTGTGACTCCCTCCTTGCTCTGCACGTATTCGTGCCGACAAGTTGGGCGAATTTGCGAAAATGCGTTTCTCATAAACTAGAGATGCCGTGTTCGCCCTTAGATTTTAGATTTTACATTTTCAGTGTGTGTTCTGCTTCTTGCATTGGAGCTAGCACCCGCTAGGTGGCGTTATGGTATGTTTTTTCCTGCTTGTGTTTTGCAAAACGGATTTAAGATGCATTAATGTCGTTTGCCACGGTGCGACTGGGGTTATGAGTAGTAAAGGTTGATGCTCCCCGAGTCTCCGCATGCGCAGTAGGGTCGACCTTGAACGCCCAGGTGTGCTATTGTTATTTGGCCTTGATATGCGCAGGTGTTATTCCAAGGTCAAGGTCAAGAACTTGGCCTTGAACGCGAGCAGATGTTTCTTTGTTTGGTGATGACCAGGTGTACGATGCTTATTTCAAGGTTACATTTGCGGTGCATATTTTCAATGAATGCGAGCAGCTGTTTCTTTGCTTGGTGATGACCAGGTGTACGACGCTTATTTCAAGGTTACATTTGCTTGGCCTTGAACGCGAGCAGATGTTTCTTTGTTTGGTGATGACCAGGTGGACGACGCTTATTTCAAGGTTACATTTGTTTTGTATTTTTCGAGGTCGTCGGATGTATTCCTCCCACCATAAATAAATACTTGACCTTGGATTACTTCCTAATAAATATGGCTCATTTCGAAATTAGCTTTCATTGTCACTCATACATCGTATGCGTTAACTGTTGCTTTGGCATATAAAGTATTGTGTTTGTGGTGTGTTCTACAAGTGTTTATTCAAGGTACTTGACAGTAATTGTTTTTATTGTATTTTAAATCATGAGCATTTCAAAGCAGACCATAGCCGAAATTAATAATATGATAAACCAAGATATTCAATTTCTGGAACGTAGAAAATTCTCTACATTAACGGTGGGCAAAATTTATATGATAAAAAAAATTAATTCTTTGACTTCACGTTTTGGAAAAGCCATTATCGTCACATTGTTTGATCCAACACATCAAGCAACATTTGAAACATTTTTACCATCACGCGTAGCTGAAATTCTGACAGAGGATACTATTGAAATGATGAATAACTCCGGTGATCAGTACACCTTAACTTATTTGGGGCAAAGCTCACATGTATTCTCTGGAGGTAATACTAGAGCGTTGTTAAATTTTGGTTGTTTGTAATATATTGTTGATTAGGCTATTTTAATGTTGATTTAAAATGTAATAAAATAGTTCTTGTTAAGTATATATCGAAAAACACACAGTCACACACAATCACATATCCATTATTTTCTATTTAAGATGTGTGACTGCCCTACTGTCATTGAAAATCGAGATATGTACATTAATTGGTTATCATGTAAATTAAGAGAGCTGGCTGAAGAAATAGTACACTTTGCAAATTATGGTAAATCCGATGTGGGTTTTAGTGAAAGTCAGTATAGGAAGTATATGAAAGACGCCGTAAATTTCACGGCTGGAGCACATACTTGCGAGAAATACCTATATGGAACCATTGATCTGGACGAATTTTGCGCTGGAATGATAAATGAAGAATTGGGAAGCTACCTATTCGAAGTGCCCCATTTACCCGATGAATTAGCTACAAAATATGGTTTGGCTCCCGCAGATGATACCACTATTCTTGATGACCTTGGAAATAAAGCAGTCACCAATGAAGTTGATAGTAAAGCATTGGCTACTGTTAGCGATGACGAAATGGAGTGTGTTCAAGAAGATGAAGAAAATCTTTAATTCATTGTATAATATAATAACATGAGATGTTAAATAAATGATTATGTACCTAAATTATTGTTTAATTTTTTATAAATAGGCAACCTTCACAAAAATCACATCAGTTTAAGCTAAAAATGGGTCGTGTTAACAACACAATTGATAAATTTGGGCGCCAAAAATTTAATGACCAAAATCACATTGTTCTTGTTGGACAACCAGGAGTTGGATTTAGATTGACCGATGATGGTCAATATGATATACAAGGGAAATCTTTAACTAATGTAGCACCACCAAAGAATCCTGGGGATGCCGCTAATCAGGAATATGTTCTTGAACAAAGGCGTGAAATTATTAAAAAACTTAGTGAATTAGTGAATAATGATGTTTTGGAATATGTTAGAAAAGAACTTAATGAAATGAATAAAAAGCTTGCTGAAGAGGCGAATGAAGATTTTTTGCAATCTATTACAAAAAGACTTAAGGAAATCGATTCAAAATTGTTGAATCAAGAAAAAGCTATTCAGCGTATACGTATTACGCGCATGTAGATAAAGAAACAAGTCTATTCTGTGTATGGTGACCTCGATTTTACATGGGATATGAGAGTGGAGGGGTTTGAAGGTCACCTAACAGATACAAATAGAGGCACAAAACTTTCTTGTTTCAGTCTGCATTTCAGTACTTCCAGAATACTACATAGTAATTTATTTTCTCAAAATGCAGTCACCAAAAAGTGAACGTCAAATTGCAGTTGTTCGCCCATTCTCTGTAAACGGTCGTCAGATGTGTGCCAATTGCGAAAATTGGGAATTTATTAGTGGAATAATGGGTTTCTGTGAATGGTGTCAAAATGAGTACCATAAGAAACATGGGATGAAATCACCGCAACAAATATCTCGTGAAAATTCTAGTGAATCTCTGCAAAGTCTCGCTGTCTCAGTGGGAGGTTCATCAGAACATAATAATCACGATACGCCGGAATTCAGTCAAGAAGGGCAGCGCTGGACTTCTTCAAGCAATTTTGAAGATCTCGAAATAATTAACGAATCACCGCAAAGTCCTGTTTTCTTAGAAGGAGGAGGAGGAGGAGTAGGGGGAGGAGGTTCATCAGAACGTAATAATAGTGAGACCATGGAATTCGACCAAGAAGGGCAGCGCTGGTAATTCCGAAAAATAGAGACAATTTAGATATAGTGTAAAAGTTTCTTATGATAGTCATGTAATTTTAAATTTATGTGAAAAAGTGCGTTTTTCTAATGATAGTGTGTATGTATTATTTAAATCTTAATAAAAATCTTTTTGTACTAAATATGTTTATTATTCACCATACATTTGAATTAACAAATCGCTCTTGATATATATTATTTCTGTGGTTCCGTTCTAAAATCCTCGCTAGCATTACATCCATTTTTCCAATTCTCCTTTGAAAACGATATCTATCAAGTATTAGTTGCTGAAAATTACTTTGTCTGGCTTGTCTATATGCAAAACACCAAACAGACATACGGTGGATAATATTTCTTTCTTCGTCAAATCTTACTTGCTTCATGGTGTATTGTAAAATGAATTTTTATTAGTTATGTCATTTATATATAGGCTGAACATAAAGAGAGTGAATTAGTTTTACTTTAAAATGGGTCGTGTTAACAACACAATTGATAAATTTGGTCGACAGAAAACTCCTGTTTGTAACAACTTATCGCGAGGGTTGCCCGGAATCGGATTTAAACTTACTTCAGATGGACATTTTGATATAGAGGGAAAATTATTAAGGAATGTTGCCCAACCGATAAATGATAATGATGCTGCTACCAAAGAATATGTCCTTACGGAAGTTCATCAACTTGGTTCGCAGATAAATACCATACTTAGTAATGTGCTAGTACCGGTTTTTCAAAAAATGTTTGAAGATGATGAGACCAAAATTACGTACCTTAAGGAAAAAATGTATCAAATTCACTCACATGCTGCACGGTATACTACAACGAAGATAAAGGATCCAAAAAATCCAAAATGGAAACCAACCTAGATAAAGTTCTATTTAAAAACATAATTATACTGTTAAATTGAAAATAAAACGAATAATTATGAAAAGCAATATTTATTTTTATTATTTATAATGCATACATACGTAACGTAAAACCTATTTGATAATATTTATACAATATCTGATTTGTCTATCCAAGAATTAAATTGATTTGGAAAACCTAACCATTTTACAAACAATTGATCGTTTTGATTGTTCTTGCGTTTTCTAAGAATTTTCTCAACTAAATAAACACCAGGGCTAGCTGTCTTTTGCAGTTCTGCTTCGTAAAAACATCCTTTAATAGGTTGACCTTCCAATGATTGCAGCAAGTAGGTGGGTGGATTTGTAATATTAACTTTTGCTATTTCAAACAGTTCCGTGGACCAGGAAGGCGTATATCCTTTGTCAAATACACCTTTGTACTTGCTAATGCGAACAACGTCACCCAAATGAAATTTTTTTTTCTTCGGAGCAATTTTCAAATAGTCATATGCTTTAATAGGGGTATCCTCTTTTACACTGTTAGGCTTCATTCCAATGGTGCGGTGTTTAGTGTTATTATAGGTCTTCGTTATAGCTGGTAATATTTGTAACCATCTGTAAGAACCTCTAGCCGAGAATTGTTTATATAACTTATTTTTCAAAGTTCTTATAACACGCTCAACAATTGCCGCTTTTTTCGTGCTATATGTGGAATAATGGTTTATATTATATTTTTTCATGAGGGCTTGAAAGGTGCTATTATAAAATTCCTTTCCTTGATCACTCTGTAAATTGTTTGGTGCATATGATGCTTCTTCAATGATGCTTTTCATGGCATTCGTAACTTCAACACCGGTCTTATTCTTAACTGCTTTGGTGTACACGAATTTGGAGTAACAGTTTATACATACAACAATGTAACGGTAACCATCATTGTCAGTAGCATATTGCTGCATTTCCGCCAAATCAATTTGCCACAAATCTCGATATCCTTTTATGACTGTACGTCTTCTAACAAAATTTTTCCTTGCTGTCCTATGTAATTCATTTACGACTTTAATTTTTTCTCGGCTAGGATCCATATTATAAGGTTCCACGTCTTATCAGACACTGAGGATGGCAACTACGTGCAAAACTTAATATATTATTCCTTCTTCTCGAAGCTCTTCCATAATTGACATAATCTCATTATCATGTCCGGTATGTCCAGCTACTTTTGACCCCCACAATAATCGTAATCTATCCACTAACTCCTTAGGTTTATTCCAATAAACATATTGAGATGATTTCGACGATAGGCGCTTTTTTGCTGGTAGTTGGATTTTGTTGTCGCCTTTTTTTCTTCCTACACCACCACCACCACCCAGTTTAGTTCCCGTAATTAGCGGTTTTATGATTCGTAAATATTTTCTCCATCGGGTTTCTCTTAAACCACGTTTCTTGTCATAACCGTCGTATGCCGCATCGGTCAATTTCAAAATGGTTTGGTATTTTCGAAGTACATCTAGATTAATTTCGTCTTCATTACCTAGGAGTGGTGGATTTTTTAGAAAAATCAAATCGTAAAGATCAGCCGTTCCATCGAATTCAGCAATGTTTGTTTTGTTCTTGTATAACACCATCTTTCCGTTTGTTAGAAAACGAACCACTAAGTTGCCAATATATTTTGTTGATTTATTTTCTTTTTTACCAAAGCGTACACCATACACGGTATCATAATGAGATGGCTCCAATTTTAATCCATTTAAATAATCTTGAATAGTTTTTGCGGCTGAACTGCTACCACTTGATGTGTGTGGTGATGTGTGAGATGATGTTATCGTTGAAGGGGAAGGGGTTTCGAACAGTGACCCACGATTTCCACGTTTCGGTGTAGGAATCGGTGTAGATGTTTCAAAATCCGCTTCTGTTGGATGTTCTTCAAACATTTTCGCCATTCCCACCGAGCTGCTGCTGCTGCTACTCCGACTTTGTGGTTTAGTCGTAGTACTTGATTTTTTAGTTACGTACTGCTGCTGCTGCTGCTTTACGGCTTTAGATATAGATTCTAGTGGTTTAGAAACTGGTTCATAAAACTTTTCCAAATCATGTTCATTCTGCACTTTAGCTGCTTTAATTTGTTTAAATTTTTTTCTAACCGCATTTGTAGTTTCCAGTAGCTTTCGTTTTAATTCGATTTCTTCATTCATGATGCTTTCAAAGCACCGTTCAACGATGAAATGATTATCCAAGTTATTATTATAGGAATATATAACTATCGAATCCCTTGCGGTATCTGCCCGAATTTACATCACTATCCTTGTCAATAACTAAAAAACCATATTTATTATCCCAACATTTAGCACACATCTCTTGAAATTGTGTAAACGTCAGGTCGGGTGAAACGTGATCGGAAAATATATGTTTCATATTCATCTCATCTTGTTTAAACATAATAATGAAGTTGGCATTATCCCGGACGAGCTGCTTAGGAACACGAGAATACGTTTGCGCCAAGTAAAAGGCATCCACATTTTTGTGACGTCCCATGCTAAAATACGATCTTATAACGTCCTGTTTCTCACACATAACGTCATCAAAAATAAATATTGAATTAGGTTTAGCATCTGACGGTTCCACAATGTTATTTGCGTCGCTAAAAGCGTAGTAGCCAAGACCTTTGATTGGAGATAAAATTGTCTTTAAATATTCATATTTTGGTTGATAGAGCGACTTTGAGTAGATATAAACATTTTCGAAACGCAGTCCCGATGGGTGAGTAAGCAGCGAAATCATAACATTTGTTTTTCCACAGTTTGAAGGTCCTATTAATAATCCACGAATAGATGACGGTAGCAAAGGACCATGTCTTTTAAATAATTTTTGTTCTAGTCCAGAGCCGACCTTTACATCGAGATTATCGACGGGAAGTTTTTGTTTAAGATTGACGATACGCATCTTAACAAAATCTATATTTTATACTGAACTTTCACGTAAACTATCATTCAGATGTCGCTCGTCAGACGAAGTAGACGGTCTCGTTTATCAAGTAAGACTGGAAGCGGTATTGTTACTTCAGTAATTAATAGGCTACCGTTCGAGTTACACATTCCAGGCTATCAGTATTGCGGGCCCGGGACGAAAATAGTAAAACGTGTGGCAAGAGGAGATCAAGGAATTAATTCTTTGGATGTCGCATGCAAAAAACACGATTTAGCCTATTTGCGTAATAGTGAAAATTTAAGTGCTCGCCACCAAGCAGATCAGGAACTCGAGCAAAGCGCGTGGAAAAGAGTAAAATCTAAAGACTCTAGCGCTGGTGAAAAAGCTGCAGCTTGGTTGGTAACCAACATTATGAAAGCGAAACAACGTTTTGGTATGGGTGTATCATCATCAAAATCGAGAAAAGCATCCACTAGAGGTAAACGTCGCTTCCAGCGCCGCCGCCGCCACACTAAAGGAAATGGCGTCGGTAAACATAAGCGAGTACACAAAGTAGCTTTTGGATCATCTATTAGACGACCCGTTCGATCAGAATTGTTAAAAGCTGGTGGGAAAAAACTTATCGAGAAAAATATCATGAAAGCATCGAAAATAGCTGCAGTAGCTGCACGTAAATCCCTAAGAATAGCCGGTGGCAAACGAAAAATTCGCACGCCTAGAATCATTCCAATTCCGAAGACTGGGGGGATATTACCGTTAATACCAATATTTGCAGGACTATCCGCCTTAGGTTCATTAGCAGGTGGTGCAGCAGGCATCGTGCGTGCCGTAAAAGCAGTAAAAAAGTCGACTGCAGAAAAAATAGGTACCGGCTTACATCTAAGTTCAAGAGGAAATGGATTATATTTGAAACCATATCGCACAGGTTTGGGATTATTTATAAACAACAGCAAAAATAAGAAATCAAAAAACTAATAGAATCCCTACCTCAAAGACCACTATCCAATATTGATATAGAAAAGTACGCCTTAAAAATGAAAATACCACACTTTCGAGGCGTATATATGAGAGATTCATTACCTGTACGCGGTCCCAAACGTTATGAGGCCGCCATTATAAATTTGGATAGTATGTCGGGTGTAGGGACTCATTGGGTAGCATATAGAAAAAGCAATTCTGATGTAACATACTACGATAGTTTCGGTGATTTACCCCCACCTATGGAATTGGTACGATATCTGCAGATGGGTTCCGAAGCGACGAAGAAAATTTACTATACATACGACCGTCAACAAGAATTTGGAACAGTCTGGTGTGGACATTTGTGTTTGAAGTTTCTTTTACAATCATAAAAAAGTATGTCTTTGACACCCCAAATGGAACGTGACAACTACACCAAAATGTTGCTATCACTTAAAGCATATCGTGAAGTCGGAGGATTACAAAAAATGACAGCTGAACAGTTAGAAAATACGCCCAAAGAAGTGTTGATCGCATTAGCTCCAAATGAAATAGCACTAGTTTGGGATAGGTTACCTAATCACCTAAAAAGTGACGTCGATATATTGAAATATCAATACTGTTTCGAACATTATAATAGCAATAATTCAGATTCGGACGAGGGCGATGGACCGATACCAAAAAAAATATTTTGTTGTTATTGCAAAATTAACGATGTGAATATAAAGGCAGAAAACAGTTTAAAAACGTCCAAAGGAATAAAGCAACGCTTCAGCTTAAATCCATTTAACTGTTGCAAACAGCAATAAAATAGCTACACAAATAGTTTCGTGGTCAGTCATGTCTTACACATTCACTCTAACAGGACATTCAAGTGTCTTAAGTGCGGATTTTTACCCACCCATCGAGTTAAATACAACAAGCAAATATGGAGTTGCACTGCTGGGATTTTACACATATAATTCGATTTTTAATATCGACGAAAGCAATAATTCATTCAGCCATTTGAAAACAGCTATACCAAAGCATTTAAGGATTCCACCAGGAGCTTACGAAATTAATGAAATAGCAAAAGCCATGTACACCGCTTTAAAAGAGTCATGCAATGAAGTTGGTGCCGATTTATTTTCATTAACAGCCAATAATAATACGTTAAAATGTGAGCTAAAGTCAAAATATAGCATCGATTTCCGAGGTAGCAATAGTATCGGCAAAGTGCTCGGATTTGGCTCTGTGTTGCTGCAAGGTGGACAAAGACACGAATCAAGTACCATCGTGGACATAATGAAAGTGCGCATCGTACGTGTGGATTGTAATATAATTTCCGGAGCATACCTGAATTCTTTGGAAAGTCATACGTTATTTGAATTTGATATTGACGTCGAACCCGGTTACAAAATCTCTAAAGAACCGCAAAATAATATTTATATGCCGATAATGCCGGATGGTCGTCAGTTTATCGACAACATTACTCTACGCATCTTGGACGATAGCGGTGATTTGATCGATTTTCGAGGTGAGAAAATAATAGTTAAACTAGAGTTGAAAAAAATCGTATAATGGGTTTTTGCTTTAACCGTCAACTGCATAAGCTGTCAACAATTCAAGATTCAGTTAAACGACATAAAAGTAAGCAGACAACACAGTCAAGGTTCATTCGCAAGTCAGACGGACGATCGAAAACACATCTGCACAGCAATCGCCAGCTCTCCGTGAAAGATTGCAAATTTCTACAATCGATCGGTTTGAAAGTGAGAAAAATTAGAAAATGATGGCCGCTAGCAGTGACAAAATCGAAGTTTTTACCGAACCCATTTTTGATAACTCCATTATTAGTTTTCAAGAACACACATATAAACCTTACGGTTCTCCAACATTCCGCAATTCCGATGAAATTCGTATACCTGTACACTTTCAAGATATCATTTTGGATATATCGGATAGTTACATTTACATCGAAGGAACATTTAAACCCAAAGATGTTAGTAAGAAATGTTATCTATCAAATAATGCCATCGCCTTTCTATTCGACGAATGTCGTTATGAAATGGGAGGGGAGCAAGTTGCCGTCGTTCGGAAACCCGGAATTACTACAACGATGAAAACTATGGTGTCATTGGGTGCCGCACAAAATAGAGCTCTCATGGCATGTGGATGGGGTCTAGACGAAGCAAATCAAGGGATACTAGATTCCACAAGTAACATGTTCTCCGGCAAGCTTCCTCTAAAATATCTCATGGGTTTCGCAGAGGATTATTCAAAGGGTATTTTTAACGTCAAGCAAGAGTTGATTTTAATTATCGCCCGCACTTTCAACAATTGCTATATCGGCGAAGTAGATGCAGACATTTCAATTGAAAAAATTGAATGGAAAATTCGTCACATTATTCCAGACGATCGACAGAAGTTAAAGATATTATCACGCATGAATAAAGGTGGCAGTAACGCAAACGTTCCAATGGCTTACCGTAAATGGGATCTTTACGAGCTACCTTCTTTGAGAGAAACATCGTCAGACGTTTGGGCCTTAAGAACTAGCACGAGTCTCGAAAAACCGAGATATTTGATTATCGGTTTTCAACCAACTAGCTCTTCCGACAACAGAGCAAAAGATAGCACACAATTTACAACGGCCGATATAAGTGATATTAGGCTCTATCTGAACTCTGCCGTATTTCCGTACGAAAGATGGAATTTAGATTTTTCAAAGAAACTGTATGCCGCAGCCTATTATAATTATGAGAATTTTCAAGCTAGCTACTACCAGCGAGAACTGAGCGATCCTATGATGAGTTTTGCCGACTATCTGCAAAATCCGTTATTCGTAATCGATTGCAGTCACCAACCAGAAGCCGTTAGGACGTCCACAGTGGACGTGAAATTGGAGTTTGAAACACGCAAAAGTAAATTTCCTAAAGACATTAAAGTGTACGCGTTAGTTATTCACGATGCATTTTTTAGCTACAATATACTTAATGGTTCTGTTACTAACAAATCAATACATTAGTTTGAAGTTATGTAATTCTCCAAATTATGTATTTTACATATTGAAAATAAACTTATAAAGGACATATTTGCGTTTTATTTTTACGATTGGCTTATTTTAATACTTGAAATGTGGGGCTTTGGTAAATAAGGTTATGAGGCGAAAAATAGGAGGGGGGTGGGGAAAAGAAAGTATATAAGTCGTGATGTCGAAAATGGAATTCACTCGAAGCCAAGATGTCGTCAAGTTCAGACAATGGTTATTCCAGCGATGACGACCAGGCAGTGGTACATAATGCGCAACATAGGGGTGTACGCCGCATGCGTAGGTTGAGACCTAGATATTGCATCTTGTTCAACTACGTAAAATGTGGTCCCTTCCCCCCCTTGTGTATGTACTGCTACACAGGATTTAGGCGACAGATAGGTGCGAGGTTCATATCGGGCCATTATACAGTCGGGGCACGAAGTGAATGGCTGCGGAACCACTCGAGGTGTCGTCGGTGTCGGGATAGACTGTTTTCCGTCGCTCACCGGCGCTCATGCCTTATTTGCAATAGGACTTAAATTCCTATTACAAATAAAGCTCCTCATACGACAACCCTGCCTGCCCCCATGACAAAATCAGTCCTTTTCAGGACTACAAAGTATTTGATCGTAGTTTGTAGTTAAACACAGTGTTTCCTAAAGAAGATATTTCTCGATGGAAAAATTGTGTTACTTTGGGTGAGAGAAGCATTAAGTGTTTAAATCATACACCGACAGACTTATTTTTTGGAATTTTTAAAAAATAACCTCGGAAATGGGTTAAGGGCACTAAAAGGAACGTTTTAGTCTTATAAAAGTTTTGCATAAAATGTCTGGAAATGCCTTAAAAAAATTTATGAAAATGCTAAAAAAATTGAAAATCTTTATTTCTAATTTTTTTCAAATTTAAAAAATGCCAAAAAATAGTTTAAATGAGTCCAAATCTTTTGTGATTTACACTTTTGCTGTAAAGTGTCGGGAAATGCCTTAAAAAAATTATGAAAGTATAGTAGTTATTATGTCGATTGGAACCGACATACTTATTTTTTGGAATTTGTAAAAAATAACCTCGGAAATGGGTTAAGGGCACTAAAAGGAACGTTTTAGTCTTATAAAAGTTTTGCATAAAATGTCTGGAAATGCCTTAAAAAAATTTATGAAAATGCTAAAAAAATTGAAAATCTTTATTTCTAATTTTTTTCAAATTTAAAAAATGCCAAAAAATAGTTTAAATGAGTCCAAATCTTTTGTGATTTACACCTTTGCTGTAAAGTGTCGGGAAATGCCTTAAAAAATTATGAACGTTTTTCATAATTTTTTTTCATAATTTTTTTAAGGCATTTCCCAACACTTTACGGAAAAAGTGTAAGTCACAAAAGATTTGGACTCATATAAACTATTTTTTGGCATTTTTCAAATTTGAAAAAAATTAGAAATAAAGATTTTCAATTTTTTTAGCATTTTCATTAATTTTTTTAAGGCATTTCCCGACATTTTATGCAAAAATTGTATTAGACTATAACGTTTCTTTTACAGCCCTTAACCAATTTCCGAGGTCATTTCTTTAAAATTCGCAAAAATAGTGCAGTAGATAGGGCGGAACCTTAGTCTCAGAAGATCTGGGCGTTAGCTACCAGAGTGAAGTTAGCTACCGATGGCGTTAGCTATTTTTTGGAATTTTTAAAAAATAACCTCGGAAATGGGTTAAGGGCACTAAAAGGAACGTTTTAGTCTTATAAAAGTTTTCGATAAAATGTCGGGAAATGCCTTAAAAAAATTTATGAAAATGCTAAAAATATTGAAAATCTTTATTTCTAATTTTTTTCAAATTTAAAAAATGCCAAAAAATAGTTTAAATGAGTCCAAATCTTTTGTGATTTACACTTTTGCTGTAAAGTGTCGGGAAATGCCTTAAAAAAATTATGAAAGTATAGTAGTTATTATGTCGATTGGAACCGACATACTTATTTTTTGGAATTTGTAAAAAATAACCTCGGAAATGGGTTAAGGGCACTAAAAGGAACGTTTTAGTCTTATAAAAGTTTTGCATAAAATGTCTGGAAATGCCTTAAAAAAATTTATGAAAATGCTAAAAAAATTGAAAATCTTTATTTCTAATTTTTTTCAAATTTAAAAAATGCCAAAAAATAGTTTAAATGAGTCCAAATCTTTTGTGATTTACACCTTTGCTGTAAAGTGTCGGGAAATGCCTTAAAAATTATGAACGTTTTTCATAATTTTTTTTCATAATTTTTTTAAGGCATTTCCCAACACTTTACGGAAAAAGTGTAAGTCACAAAAGATTTGGACTCATATAAACTATTTTTTGGCATTTTTCAAATTTGAAAAAAATTAGAAATAAAGATTTTCAATTTTTTTAGCATTTTCATTAATTTTTTTAAGGCATTTCCCGACATTTTATGCAAAAATTGTATTAGACTATAACGTTTCTTTTACAGCCCTTAACCAATTTCCGAGGTCATTTCTTTAAAATTCGCAAAAATAGTGCAGTAGATAGGGCGGAACCTTAGTCTCAGAAGATCTGGGCGTTAGCTACCAGAGTGAAGTTAGCTACCGATGGCGTTAGCTATTTTTTGGAATTTTTAAAAAATAACCTCGGAAATGGGTTAAGGGCACTAAAAGGAACGTTTTAGTCTTATAAAAGTTTTCGATAAAATGTCGGGAAATGCCTTAAAAAAATTTATGAAAATGCTAAAAATATTGAAAATCTTTATTTCTAATTTTTTTCAAATTTAAAAAATGCCAAAAAATAGTTTAACTGAATCCAAATCTTTTGTGATTTACACTTTTGCTGTAAAGTGTCGGGAAATGCCTTAAAAAAATTATGAAAGTATAGTAGTTATTATGTCGATTGGAACCGACATACTTATTTTTTGGAATTTTTAAAAAATAACCTCGGAAATGGATTAAGGGCACTAAAAGGAACGTTTTAGTCTTATAAAAGTTTTGCATAAAATGTCTGGAAATGCCTTAAAAAAATTTATGAAAATGCTAAAAAAATTGAAAATCTTTATTTCTAATTTTTTTCAAATTTAAAAAATGCCAAAAAATAGTTTAAATGAGTCCAAATCTTTTGTGATTTACACCTTTGCTGTAAAGTGTCGGGAAATGCCTTAACAAATTATGAACGTTTTTCATAATTTTTTTTCATAATTTTTTTATGGCATTTCCCAACACTTTACGGAAAAAGTGTAAGTCACAAAAGATTTGGACTCATTTAAACTATTTTTTGGCATTTTTCAAATTTGAAAAAAATTAGAAATAAAGATTTTCAATTTTTTTAGCATTTTCATAAATTTTTTTTAAGGCATTTCCCGACATTTTATGCAAAAATTTTATTAGACTAAAACGTTTCTTTTACAGCCCTTAACCAATTTCCGAGGTCATTTCGTTTCTTTGTCGGTCACATTTCCACAACACAATTACACCATTTTTGAGAACTAAAAGCAGTTTTCGACAGTGAAGTCCGCCAGTATCATTTTTGGATGGAGGGCATTTGTATAATAAACTCTAGTTTGTTAGAGGTGAAAAGGTGGGGATGGAGTGGTGGAGGGGGTAGATTATCTCTATTTAAGCGGTTGCGAGCGAGTCACAGAATCACTTCATTTTTAAATCTGATAGTTACCAGATCTAAATATGAATCCTGAACGTCCATTAAGTCGTGGTTCGTCGATTTGGAGCGACGAGACGGTCGACATGAACGAAGTCGACGAACAAGTCTTTGATGACTTTGACGACATAGAGCAGGGCATATTGGATGCTATCGAGTGGGACGAGGATGATCTGCGACCACTCGAAGAACCTGAGTTCGATTGGGGAGTCGAACTGCCCAACGACGATGCAGAGTTGTCGGCTGACGAGATGGAGCCGGACTCCAGTACCGATTGGGTACCACCACCGCCGCCGGAAGATCATGACGGTCCGGCCGATTCATCCACTTGGTGGATCACGGACCATCAGGATGAAGATGGTCCAGCGGATTCCACCAACTGATCCCGGAACCATGCCCGCCCCGACCTATCCCGACAAAATCAGTCCTTTTCAGGACTACAAAATATTTGATCGTAGTTTGTAGTTGATTCATGTCACATCTCATGTAACATGATATTTCTCAAGAATTAATTTCTTTTGGAAAATATTGTGTTACTCTGTAAAGACATGTACGTTCTTACCGTACGTTAGAACTAGCTAAATTTCTAGTAAGTTCTCTACGAAAAGCTGAGAGTTTGGTCTATTATCTTACTTGTAGTAAAATTCACATTTTATTACAAATAAGATGCATGTTTTTAGGCATTGTAACGGGTAGCCTCTCTTCACAGACATAACACTTTATCGCATACTTAAGTTGTGTGCATCTAACGATTACACACCTAAAGTTACGTACCTACATTTTCCGTCTATTCGTTTTTTCTATTTTGCATTTTTACACTATTTTTGTGTGTAACTTCCGTATACTTATTTTAGAAATAAAAAATATTGTTTCATTTAACTTTTTTTTATTATCATATATACAAAAACATTTTCTTTTACTTATATATATATACATTACTATTACAAAAATAACTTAACTCTATATTTACAATAAAATTCTAAAACTACTTCTTATACGTTAAATTATTTATTGCTTCGAGTCTTTTAACGCACTTCTCTCTTGTCCTTTTATTTTCCTCCATTTTCACCCGCAGTTCATTCATTTGTCTTTCAAAGTCCACCTCATCACTATCACACTTTTTTAGTTCTCGTAGTAGTTTTTCCCTAGCACTATACGCCGCGGAGAAGACGCACTTTTGGCTCGCCGAAAACTCGTTCAACCAGTCCGGCTCTTCAGCAGTTGTTGTTGACTGCTGCGATTCCTCGTACGATCGCTTGCATCGCATCTTGACCGGTTTGCGGCACTTCCCACGTCCTATTGTTGGTGATAGTGGTGCACCCGCGATCGGCGATTTTTCGTCAGCGTCGGCCACCAACACCATCGGAGGCATGGACTGCGGCGGCTCGGGCGTTGTCGAGTTTGGGCCTTCATTAATTATGACGACCGGTGACAGAGGCTTCGGTGGTTGTGACGTCTCCAAAAAATCGGGGTATTGGACTGGCACTGTTGGTCGCTTGAACACGAATTTCTTCTTCTTCTTCTGTTCACCCTCCATAGCTGCATAAAATTGACTTTTATTGCTGCCGGCTGTCTTTGGCAATTTCAGCAGCTTTTCCAACTTCGTAGTGGGTTGCCGCCTCGCCTTCTTTACCACCACATCACTTATGATATTGATGCGCCCGCCGTCCTTCTCCGTCCAGTTGTTGACGTAATCAACCGCCGAAGCTACTTTTTTTTCAACCACATTCTCTTCACCCACATTCTCTTCTTCCACAAACGCAGTGTTTAGCACGTCGTCATTGTGCCACTCGTCAAACACACCCGGGGTCAGCAGGTCAATAACGTCCTGCCCCATCAACTCTGCTTGGATACTTCCATCCAAGTTAAACGCATTTAACAATGACTCACTACCGGAATTCATTTTTCTAACTAACTCACTGCACTAAACTGACAAATGTATTTACTTGGCGAACTGTTCTAGCGAACTATGAAATGCTCTGCCTAGCAAACCAAATTTATACTTATCACCCCACCATAAACTCCCCCACTCTATCTGACGGTTGATGCTTTGGAGGCCAAACAAGTTCATTCAACTTACAAGGTTGCGTTCTATGGCTAAACAGCGATTCAAGGACATATTTTCAAGGTAATCGTGTGTCCTTACTTCTGTTATTGTTTGTGCTCTCAAGGTTATATGACCCAGACAACCCATATTTATAGACACTCTCTTTCCTTCGATGCCTATTATCAGAAACTATAATGTTGCCCGCAGATCAAGATAACAGTCGTCCAGCTGAGACTTTTTCAGGAGCACAAATAATAATTTCTGCTGTTTGCTATAATTGTAAAAGAGAAGTATATATTTGGACTGACCACATGCAATCTTACAGTTACATTGAATTGTTGAGAGTAAGGATTGTTAAGTGTCATTACTGTGGAACGCTGATGTGTCGACGAGGGCCGATTAGCAGATCTGATATGTTGAGAAGACAATGGATGCTACGAGAAGTTTATAAGCCAGACATTAATTAATTTTTATTTTTGTAACTTTATTACTATATTGTAAAATAAAACAACATATTATTGAAACAATTATCTATGTATTTTACTATCCTGCGTTATACAATTTCAACTATTGCTATTACTATAGTGGTTAATAAAACTACGTGACATTGGAGTTAATATTTTTTTATTTTTCTAAAACACAGGCTTTCCAACATTTTTCTAATTATAACTAATATTTTCGGGTAAAAAACTTTGCATAGCTTGTATTAACATATTTAGGTTATCTTCAGGGTTTGTTTCGTAAAACTTTATGTCTGGGTGCCCCCAAGGTAGAGTTTTTGTTGTTGATGGTATAATATAACGTTTATCGTCGTGGTGAGATAAAGCAACTTTATTAATTATTTCGGTATAAACGTCGTGTTTATAACTTCGAAAGGTTTTCATTTTTCGAAATATCTGACCACCACGTTCTACGATATTCCGATAATCTTCCAGGTGAAGCTGTTTTTCAATTACACGTTTTTTTATACCTTTCGCTTTTTTAATTTCGCTACTGATTGAGTTTATGTAATAAGCTTTGGCTCCGGTACCATAAAAACTTATTATTGGATCACCTGGAAATTCATCCTTCATTCTACCTACTACTGACTGACTTTTTTTTATGTTAAAAATATTTCCTTCGGTATAATTGGATGTATCGAATTTATCCGGATTTTCTGCAATTATACGATAAAAATTTTCGGTGTAAACTTTTAATATTAACGAATCTGTGTCGGTATACAGTAAAGAAGCATTTTTGCCAAATTTTGCTTTAATGAATGAGTAGAAAAAATCATAAATTACTGTTTTCGACATGTCCAGTATGGAAAATCCGATATAAATTGGTTTATTATAAGTTACCTTTAATCGATCCATATGAATGGCAACGAATTCTTTATTAAAAACCGTTGAACTTTTAAAATAAGGACGAGAAATTAATGCTCGTGCCCCAATTTTACTCCTGTCATTTTCCCATCGGGTAACTAGTTTTATATCATTACGATTCTCCACATTTTCCATGGTCTTGCCAAAAACAGCATTAATGATTAATTTAAAAGTGTCTTTACCAAACTTTGTTGTTGCCCTATTGCGCAAATCTGTATTTAAGTCGATATATGTCTTTAACCACGGGGATTGATTAAATTTTAAAATTCTGTGTGTTTGCATTACCATTAGGCCGTTATTGATTGCTTGTTTTAATGTTCGGTAATGAATGATATATTTCTTTTTATCGTTTAAATTCGGAATTAACTTTGAAAATTTTGCCGATTCGGTGGGTGGTACAATATTTTCAACTAAAAAGGGTAAGTCGGAATGGTCATCATATAGCGTATCCGGATAATGAACGTCAACTTCCAAAACGTATCCTTCTGGACCACTATCATCCACATCCATAATATTTAAATTTAAAATTGCATGCTCTGATAACCATCTAAAACCGCCAAATGGTAATGCTTGCGACATACTATGACCGTACAGATTTGTTGCATCAAGATAAACAATGAAAGATGATGGTTCGTTAGGATCGTAGTTTGGTACATATATGTTGTTGGCAGCGTGCATCCTTTCTGAACACTGACTTATACCGCCTCGAATACCTTTTTTGAAAAAATGAACCATGTCGATATCAGTCAATAGCTCTAACTCTACCTTAGAAATACGCAACATACAATCAAACGAATAACTTGGAAGGGTATGGTACTGTGCTGGATCCAGTTTATACGTTTCTAAACAAGTATCGCGAAACTGTTCAAAAACATCGGTTAATAATAAAACATCAGATTTCAAATATAAATCCGAATAGTCCCCCAAATTCTTACAATTAAATGTGTCCCACACCTTTTTAGCTCTGTCATAATCTTCATCGCTAATGTGCTCCTCTGACAAACTATCATAAAACTGATTTTTTGTGGGTAAAGTTGGATGGTTCATTTTCTCCATTGAATCGACAAAACTATAGGGAAAAACACCTTTTTTGCGAATTAAATTAAACTGCTCATTATCAGAAAAATATTTTCCTGTTTCCCTGAAACTACCCACAGCTAATCCATTACCCAAATTTTCCAGCGAAGTTGATAGAAATTTAAAACTATCGATGAACCGCAATTTCACATATTTTTTCTTTATTGCCCCACTTTTATTATCGACATAATCGTGAACGTAAATACTTTTCGTAAACGAAATATACTTTTCCTTGCTTTGAGCTAAAACATCGATCTTGTCTCCGTGACGACACAACTCTTTAATAAACATGTGGCAATCGTACCCGCTCAAGTTATGAAATATAATTGGAATAAAATTGGGTAACTTATAATTTAAATTGCAAATCGAATGAGCAGCACCAGGTCTTTTTTTCCCAGTTATGTGACAGTGGTCCTTTACTTTACAATTATTATTTTCAAAAGGTCGTTCACATATACCACATTTTGTGGCATTATTGAACTCCGCTATTTGGTCAGCCGTTAAAGTTTCCATTGCTCTTATATCTCTTAAGTATGTATTGTAAAGAGATCTTAAATCACTTTCAAGTCGCGAAACGAAAACCTGGGCTGCGTCGTTTCCCCGGTAGAGCTCAAATTTTGAAATCGAATCGTCAAAGGAGCACTTTATTAAATACGCAAAAGAATACGGTTCATGTTTGATGCTTTTGACTAAGTAAGAATTTGTGGGATTTGGTTCCACTGTATCCAGTGGTTTAAGCACCGATTCGAAATCCGCGTAAACAACAAACGGTACACGCATTTGCTTTTCTATGTTTTCAAATTTTAATATATTTTCACTTACACTCCTTCCAAATTTATCTATTTTTAAATTTAGTGATGGTGTTAATGAATATTTGTGGTTACAGTCATTTTTTTGGTGTAATATCAAAGATGATTGTGAACTAAAATATATCAAACAGCCATCACAAAAATACATTTTATCTCTACGCGATGTAATTTGACTGGAACATAATTTCGATAAGTCTTTTATCCAACAATAATGACTTTTAGAACAACGCGTATCACAAATATGTTCATCATCATCTTTAATACTACAATCCTTTGTTATTAACAACAAGTTGACATGTCTGTTAAGTTTTCTACCCGAATACCTTAATGGACCGACAACTTCGTACTTTAACATATTATTTTCGAAAATTTTTTGCAAACCATAAACGTTAACTGAAATATTATTCATTTCTTCAAATTTTGATATATCACGCAACTTTACTGGAAAGTCTATACCTGTAAAATTCAGCACTCTTGAATAGTGTGGATAAGATCGAATCTGTGATGCCATTCTAGTGGTGGGGCACAAAGCAGACACGATTGACCACGCAAAACAACACTCATCTTGATTAATCACATTGATGATGGCTTTTTTCAATTCGATGAAACGGGGTAGCTTTATATATGAAGATCCACCAAAAGGTTTATATTCATTGACATTTACTTCCAGGTATAGAATTTTTTCCAGAGCCCAACCTACGAAAACACAAAAAGATTGACATAAGTATTTATTTTATTTTTAGTCGTTAATTTATAACATACCTGAATCTTTTTCCTGAAACTCAGTCGATTGAGTCTTCATGGCTTCCACTAATGATTGATATATTTCTTCCAAATCGCTTCCTGAAGTAACAATTTCATTGCGTGTATTAAATGACTTGTCACTGTACATATTATCTTGTGTTGGTAACAGATACCGACCAACAACCACCATATTAACTTTCAAAGCACAACGCACTCTTACTAGGTCACTTACTACCTCTAACACTTTTGCTTTAATTTCATCAAAAAATAATGAATAGTCAGTATGTTCATTATCACTTGATATACGGTATGTGGCAATCCTATTTCTAAAAGCACTGGACACTAGCTCAACACCAGCTGATATTGGTGAACATGCATTACTTTTATGGTGTATTGTTCTTTGATGAGCTGCCATTCGATTTGCTGGTATGGTTATATTGCAGCAAGTGCAAGTACGCACCTCGGATGTTGATGCCCCATCGTCAACTTTTCGCTGTTTTCCACCATGCATATTTTCAAATCGTGCTACGCACGATTCTCGTTTATGTCGTAACATATTATAACTCCGAGTAAATGATTTACCACAATTTTCACACACGTACGCCATGACTTTCAAATTAACTTGCTTGAACCGTTTTACTCAACACAATGTTCTATACTAAAATTTAACCCCCCCTACCCTCATTTATACCGATCCACATTTAGACCCCCCACTCGATCTTCATACCAAAACATGTTACACCCCAGTAATAACTCAAGGTAAACTAACATCACAAATGTAACCTTGAAATAAGCGTCATCCACCTGGTCATCACCAAACAAAGAAACATCTGCTCGCATTCATTGAAAATGTGCACCGCAAATGTAACCTTGAAATAAGCGTCGTCCACCTGGTCATCACCAAACAAAGAAACATCTGCTCGCGTTCAAGGCCAAGCAAATGTAACCTTGAAATAAGCGTCGTACACCTGGTCATCACCAAACAAAGAAACAGCTGCTCGCATTCATTGAAAATATGCACCGCAAATGTAACCTTGAAATAAGCATCGTACACCTGGTCATCACCAAACAAAGAAACATCTGCTCGCGTTCAAGGCCAAGTTCTTGACCTTGACCTTGGAATAACACCTGCGCATATCAAGGCCAAATAACAATAGCACACCTGGGCGTTCAAGGTCGACCCTACTGCGCATGCGGAGACTCGGGGAGCATCAACCTTTACTACTGTTATGGCCGTCTGAATGAGTCCTAACAAGGACGAAACAGCTGTCATGGTCTACCCGGCCCGGGATTGTCCATTTACTTGGACTCCCCGTACTTTAATGCAAAAGGAAAACACACTTCCACAGTCAGTAAAGCTGTTATTTTGTCGTTTAAATGATGAACCTCTATTCCCAAGAAATAGTTTCCAAAATATATATATATATATATATATATATATATATATATATATATATATATATATATATATATATATATATATATATATATATACATATATATGTATGTATATCTACATTTAAACTGCACACAAATCTATTTTTATTATACTTCTTTGAAAACACCTTATTTTCATCTGTTTTAGTAATAATGTAAGATGGGCTTTTTCGGGCTAGCGCACGGAAAGAGCGCACGGAAAAAATTTTCCTGGTCTCCAGTTCTTTCAGTGTGCTGAATGAAGATACCGACTATTTTTTGGCTTTAAAATAGAAATATAGGTATAGGAAAATAAACTAAACTCAAGAAAGTCTATATGCTATCTGATATTTAATATGTACCTATTTTGTATTTTATTTCGTAAATATTTGAATATTTAGATGAATTTCTGAAATATTTTTTGACGTTTTGTCAATCTTATCTGACATAGACAAATTTAAATCACCTTTTAAATGATTTGAAAGTTACCATGAAAACGCATCATACCTGCCAAAGACCATATTGTCAGCGTTGTTAATTTTCTGTCAATTAAATTCATTCTAATAAAATGTTCTCTCAACCTGAAAAAGTGGCATCTTTCATTATTAATAGTTAATTTTTAATTACTCTAGTAGTTTTTTTTTTAAATTCCGATAACAGTTGTGAAAATAAAAATATTCCAAGTTTATTTTGTATGTATGTATTTTTGGTAATTATTGATATTACTGGAAACAGCGAATTTTTTCATGAAATTTTGCACAGACCCTAATTTTGGGTCGTAGAACACGAATCCGAAGTCAGTTGTTGGCGGTCTCGTATGGTTTTTCCAAAAAAAAATTTTTTTTCCAAAAATTTTAGGTTAACTTTTAGGTTACCTTTTTTATATAGATTCCTTTAAGTTTCAACAGTTTCACTTAAACATATCTGTAAACTTATAATTTTTATTTTATTTCGTCACACAAAACACCACATTTAGGCAAAAATAACTAAGAAAATTGCTTTTTCCTATAGAAAATTCCATTTTATCGCTACTAGATGTCATTATTTTTCCAGCTGTCAATTTTCCGGCGTTGCCACGTTTACTGATTTTTCATGGAAAAATTGTAAATTAGGAATAATAAAAAAGCTAACCATAACAAACTAAATTCACTATTCTGTCCAACTTAGTCGACAATATTTTTTAATTTTAACCTAAATCAGATGTAACCAAAATCCTATTTATCAGCAATCCAACACCTGCATAATATGCTGATGCATGCAACCATATCTGAACAAACAGGTGTATACCCAACCCAAGCAAACCTGAGCAAAAAGGTGGTCAGGTTTGCTCAGTTTTCATTGATATAGATATATATATATATATATATATATATATATATATATATGTATCTATATCAATGAAAACTGAGCAAACCTGACCACCTTTTTGCTCACCCAACCTGAGCCCGGCTGATTGGCGTCTTGACGTTTGACCCGATTAATTTTTTGCTCGGATCCCTCTTCGCTTGCGAGGAAAGAGACTGGTCAGGGCCCCTAACCAGGTGCTAACCCTGTTCCGACCTTAGGGTGCCCTCCGATCCACCGTTCTGGACAACAAACAAAACATAATTTACAATTTTTCGTGTCTAGGTACCTTAACCTAAAAATTATGTTTTGTTTGTGTCCAGAACGGTGGATCGGAGGGCACCCTAAGGTCGGAACAGGGTTAGCACCTGGTTAGGGGCCCTGACCAGTCTCTTTCCTCGCAAGCGAAGAGGGATCCGAGCAAAAATTAATCGGGTCAAACGTCAAGAAGCTAATCAGCCGAAATTCCGGGGTCCCTGTAGACGCGAGTAAATAAAATGCTGTCTGTCTTATTTTACTCTGATATTTTTTTGGATTTATTTATGGCCGGAAATTGTTAAAATTTGTAAGAAAAATGCTTTGTAAACGTGGCAACGCCGGAAAATTGACAGCTGGAAAAATAATGACATCTAGTAGCGATGAAATGGAATTTTCTATAGGAAAAAGCAATTTTCTTAGCTATTTTAGCCTAAATGTGGTGTTTTGTGTGACGAAATAAAATAAAAATTATAAGTTTACAGATATGTTTAAGTGAAAGTGTTGAAACTTAAAGGAATCTATATAAAAAAGGTAACCTAAAAGTTAACCTAAAATTTTTGGAAAAAAAATTTTTTTTTGGAAAAACCATACGAGACCGCCAACAACTGACTTCGGATTCGTGTTCTACGACCCAAAATTAGGGTCTGTGCAAAATTTCATGAAAAAATTCGCTGTTTCCAGTAATATCAATAATTACCGTATTTTTTTATGTTATATTTTGTTTTATGTTATCGTTTTCAAAGAAGTATAATAAAAAATATCGTTCATTACACGTCCAGAAATGGATTTTCCGTGCTTGCTTGACTTCCCGTGTTCGGCTGCGCCTCACACGAGAATTTGTCAAGCGCGCACAGAAAAATCCTTTTTTCCGGACTGGTAATGAAATATACTATTTTAAGAAAATTTTTGTATTAATTACCGTCTATTGTGCATGGCAGATATTGGTTCCCAAGCCATTCTTCTTATATTTAATCGTTCCCCACTGCTCATGCACATGGTACCATCATTTCCTAAAAAGTTAAATAAGGTTTGTTATTTTAAATATAATTTTGGCGTCCTTGGTTACGATCACGGTTGCCAGTTAAACAACGGATTAGACTTTCGTTGTCACGACTAACGTATAATCGTCAACTGGGGCCAAACCAAGCCGCTAAAATCTACTTAAATATAGTAGACTCATAAAAATAATCTTGATTATTCTTGTGGTAGTATAGACTAACCTCCTATGCAGTAAAGATGCCCATCTAAAGCAGCCACGCCACAGCTAGATCGTTTGGAAGACATCGACGGTATCGATTGCCATTTCCCTTCCCTAGGATCGAACCTGATGGACGATGTAAAAATTACTTTTTTAAATAGAAGCTTTGAGAAAACGTTAGTTTTTAATTTAAAGTATTCTTTGATTTAGCAGTCGAAGGATTTATACGAGTACATACTCTACAGTCTGGAATTATACACTGTCTCCGAAAAGTTTTAGTATGGGCATTTGCCCATTTGCAATTAATAAAGATAGAGACTTAAAATTTTAGGGGTATCTTATTGGTTAATAAATCAATTTTTTTATGTAATTTACCTTTTTCAACCCCCTTAAGGGGTGGCGCTGGGAAGTTAGGTCAAAAATTTTAAATACAACCCTATGCCGTGTGGCACCTCATTTTAAAGGTCTTCAAAAAAGAAACATTTTACCGCAAATCCGAGGTCCGTATCTTAATTCGTTTTTAAATGGCAAGCCTTTAAAAATTAAATCTCTTGCAAAAAAATAACAACTGAAATACCTTTATTTCTCTTATTACCTAAAAATTGTTCAAAATGGCCACCATGCCACCATGAACTTCTTGGCAGTAATAAAGTCGATTTTGGAACTCACATTTTCGAGAATGGCAGGTGTTATTTCTTCTTGGCGGAGTTCCAAAATCGACTTTATTACTGTCAAGAAGTTCATGGTGGTCATTTTTAACAACTTAAGAGAAATAAAGGTACCTACATTTTTAATTTTTTCTTCACGATTTTAAATTTTTAAAGGCTTGCCATTTAAAAACGAATTAAGATACGGCCCTCGGGTTTGCGGTAAAATGTTTCTTTTTTGAAGACCTTTAAAATGAGGTCCCAACGGCATAGGGTCAAATTTAAAATTTTTGACCTCAATTCCCTGGCGTCACCCCTCAAGGTGGTTGAAAAGTTAAATTACATAAAAAAGTAGATTTATTAACCAATGAGATAGACCTAAAATTTGGTGTCTCTATCTTTACTAACAGCGAAGATATTTGCCCATACTAAGACTGTTCGGACACCCTGAATAGTGAATTTTTTAACATACCTTTCAACTGAAGCTTGGTAATTGGTGGAATCGAATCCACCTAAAGCATAGATACAGTTCTCTAAAACAAAGTTATCTATTATTAGGTAGTAAAAGTAAAACCGAATAGGAAAAACTTAGATCTAAGAAACAAGTGGTGTCAAGCAAAAACTCTAAAAAATGTAATAATAATATTTTTACATGTTATATAAATTTATATTATATTAAAATTGTTTATTTTAGTAAGATTGTTTTATTATAGACCACCATAGGCGACCGTAAAATACTATGTTTTTGACAGGATAAAACTTTTAGCAAAGTTAGTATTTATCGTTACTATGCATAAACTATGCGGTTTACTTGGAAAACCCCGGTGAAGATCGCAACTTACTAGTTGTTAGAATACTAATATATGGCCTACATGTAGGTACCAAATTATGTCCACTCCATTTAGGAAATGTATTAGTAAAATCTTGTATTAACAATCAGTAAGTTTTTTGGTATTATATTCTATATTATTCTGTGTATGAATAACCTTTAGAATCAACAAAAGTTTATGGCGAAGGAGACTGTAAATTCTGTTTTAAAAAATACTTGTTTTTTTTTGAACAGTTATGTGATATAATTTTGTTATTTGCTACACAGGCTCAGTTACATTCCTTTTATCACCTGGTGCGTAGCTAAGTGGCTATCTCATGTTTTCAGTACATGACAAATAAGGGCGGAGAAACTTTTAGATGTGACGAGTGGTAGTATTGTATAACCTTGCATTTCCGGTCAAGCGTTCGGCATAAACAATTTTTTTTTTAATTTTCGGACAGCCCACGAAGGTCTTAACTTAAGTACTCTAGGTAGGTACCGTGGGTGTACTGGGGTATCCGTCTCACACATCCAGAGCTGGAAAGATCCGTTTGGATTTCACCAGCCCTTTAGCAGATGTGTGGGGTGGTGCCGCCGCGGACGAGGAAGAATCCTCTACCACCTTCCTTGTTTAGTGCGGGGCACGGCATTCCCAGGCGGTTACCCGTCCAAGTAATAACCGTGCCGAGCGTCGCTTAACTTCGGCCGTGCTTCGGTTATCGAACGTTTGTTTTGAAAGGCATTTATTAATTCATATTATTTACAATTTTGGCTATTAATTTACATTTCATTATATTTATATGTACAGGGGTACAGAAGTGGCATTGCTGCCATTTGCTCACCCCGAGCAAGCGGCCGAGTGGCCGGGGCTGGTGTTGGCCCTTGGTAAACTTTTAGCCCTTAAGTTGGATCAGGCTGGCCTTTACCGCGTTGCTTACAAGGCCGTTCAAGTGGTTAATGCTGCTAGAAAGCTCAGATTTAATTTTTTAAAAGACATTTATTTATATATTATACGTTTAAAATAGACTATCACTGGAAAAACCAGTTTGAATTTAAATGATCGAACGCAGTGACTCGACCACCAAACTTAAACGTCGCCGACCAACATAATTAAAATTTAAGGAACGGGTAATGTTGCCAGTTTAATTAGCCAGATTTTAACTGTGCCATTTTTTTAAAACAAGTACCTATCAACTTTAAATTTGGTTCAGTAACCAAAATATGCTGTTCAAGATTTGGTCCTTAAATGATATGTTGCAGATGCGTTTTTATCCAATATAAGCCAGTAATATATAATCTTTAAGAAAAGGTAGATAGGTAGGTATATTTTTCATATTTTTCTCATATAAAAAATTACGTTTCCATACCTACTACTGATATCCTACAATATCGTCTCCTGGTATTCATTGCAGGACAGCTACACCATATTCCTGTCAAGGGATCAAACCTCTCCATAGAGCTAAGGCAAGATGCCCCGTCGTATCCACCGCAGGCGTATATAAGACCATCAAATGAACATATTCCTAAGCAAGATCTTTTTGTACCTAAAAGATTTGATTATAAAAAAACGAATGTAGGATACTTATAATGAAATTTAAAAATGCACACCATTTTGTATAGTAAAAACATAATTTATTTTTTAAATTGCCCTTATAAAAAGTTCGTTTTTCAATTAAAATCGCTGAAGCTGTATAAAATATTATTTGTATTATATAACATCGAAATTGTAACTGAAAAGTAAATTATTTTTTCACATTTAGGTTCGAACAAAAACACGAACGCATTCTCAAATTAAAGTAACAATAAAAAGTACTATTTAAAATTGCACACTCTGTATGAAAACGCCCCTAACTTCATAACTAGTAACACCCTATTTATGCAAAATACAATTACTAAAAAGTAATATTTGGCTCAAACAGCGCTTCAATAAGGGCAAAAAACAGACAATTTTTTTTAAGTGGTCCACCCCGTTTTGGGGAATTAAAGGTGCTTTTAGGTGTATCAATGGTAAAAGCTAAAGTAAGAAGTATTTGGAAGCAAAAACAACATTATATAATCTTTGAAGACCAAATAAAAATACATAAGACAAGATAAATATTTTGTATTCAATGGTTGTGGTCGAAGCATAATTAACTTGACATTTTGTGACAATTAAGAGAAAAGGCAAAACTTTACATACCCATTGGTGTAATAGCAGTCCAAACGTTGGTTAATGGATTGTAGCATTCTGCTGTACTCAAATCTGAAGCTCCGTCGTACCTAAAACAACAAAAAAAAATCGTTTTAAAGATCGTAATAATATGTCGCAATTTTTTCGTTTCCTTTTATTGACACGAATAAAGTTATGTTGTTCTATGTTACAAGCAAAGGAAAAAATAAGAATCGTATTTTTTATTATTTGTCAATTTAATTATTGTAATTTTAGTGTTATAGTTAATACCCTGTATCGGAAATTCACCTCTTGCTTGTATAGCGTCCGTGACGCAGTTTGTAAGTATGTTAGTCGACTCTCATTCCAGAGCCTACGGTTCTAACTCCACATTGGGTGCATCTCTTTTTTATGTTCAATTTATTAACTATTATTTAATTGTTATTGATCTGGTAATGAAATTTCGTGTTTTGAAATTAAATCTATCCAAAATATATTCCCTCCAACAAACAACACTACCACACCAAAGTAGGTAGTTCAAAACGTTTTCAACGGTAACAGTTACCTCCAAGGAGCCGCGTTTTTTGTTGTAGGTATCTGCATTTTTTTAAAGAATAATAAAATATTATTTTTCCCATTTATTCTTCTATAACGTTCAGATTTAATAAAAAGATTTAGTAATGGTTTCAATTAAGATCTAGTTGATTAGTTAGGTTTGGACGGGTTTTTGTTCTGTCACTGTTAATAAGTCGTCATTAAAAATGGATGAGTTATTCTAATATTTTGGCGATTTGCTTAGAATCCAAATGATTGCCATCTTGAAACGTGTTACTACAATGAATTTAGTTCTATCATTGTGGAAATCACGTACTAAAATTACCCTTTTTTCATAAATCTTCGAAACAACTCGGAAACAAATTCATAGTATAAAACTTAGTTGTCTTATTCCTACACTTGTCAGTTTCAAACTTTTGGTTGTCAAATTAGACCGGTCCGGTCCGTCGGAGAATCTGACCGTAAGTGATTTTCTTACCCTCCAATTACATATAACAATCTTCTCAACCCTGTAACTCCTGATCTTGATCTTCTCCATTGCATTGGTGCGATGACATGCCACGTATCAGATTTTGGGTTATACACTTCACACTCCGCGTGGATAGCAAACAGGGAACCACCACCTAATAAATTTAAAAAAATATATATTAAAAACACCTTTAAAAAATTCATCCACTGAGGACAATAACGTAAGATATAAAAAAACGTCCTCCAAGTATGCCGTGGAATCAATCACGCATGTCTTGAATTTATTACTCTTGAAAGGTAACATAGTCCAAGAATTGTTACCAAACGACAAGTCGCATCGCATGCAATTCTCAAAGAGGTTTTTGGGGGATTTGCATAATAATGAAAACGTATTTGAAAAAACCTTTTTTACTGACAAGGCATGATTTTACCTCTCTGGTTACGTAAATTCTCGACAAATGAGAATGTGGAGTTCTGAAAATCCACATTTATTTATAGAGAAGCATCTGTATTCACAAAAAGTTGGCGTGGGGGCGGCCATATCGAAAAGAAAGTTAATTGAACCGATATTTTGGAAGGGACCCTCAATTCGGCGCGATACCGTAATAAAATTTTAGAAAATTACGCATTAGGCGATGAAGAGATGCCACAAGGCTACTTCCAGCAGGATGGCGCACCAATTCACGTCACTCTTAGTCGTAATATGAGACGGTCCTGCGATCTCACGCCGTGCCACTTTTTTATGGTCACACATTAAAACTCGGTTGTCAAAACCCCTTGTGAAAATTTAGAAGACCTACTGGGTAGAATAGCAAATAAATTTCAGAAGATTAATAGCTCCCCCAAGTGCTCACCAATGTTTCTGATTCTGTAAAAAGAAGAATGAGAACACGTTTGGAAGTAGAAGGTGGACACGTCTCTTATTTAGTTTATATTTATAATTTTTAGGTTCTTTGTCGTGTATGTTTTTTTTAATTAATTCTGTATTATGCAATAACAATGACAATAATGTATTTTTTAAAAATAAAAACTTCAGAACTTGACAGTTTTATTTTTCATTCACCTATACCTTTTACCTATGTTAGGTACCTTTTAAGAGTAATAATCATCGACATTAAAAAAGTCTGTGGTAATAATTTAAGACATGCGTGATTAATTCCACGGCATACTTTGAGGACGTTTTCTTTTTATCTTACGTTACATACAATTCACATGACCAGAAATAGATAATGCATCTTCAGGACTTTCATCTAAAGATATCGCAATCCATTCCAAAAGATGGGAACTTTAGTTTCGCCCTGCATCAAGTTTTTTCAGCGACTCTCAGTCAATAAATTTTGAAGAAAAAAAATGCTTCTACCTTCTCGATGGTAAGGGGTTAGTAATTTACTATGCACGTATGTCACGGATGGTGTTGAAAGGGGACCTAATTTTCAAAAATCTCAAAAAGGTCATTCTTCATAAAAGTTTATGCTTGTCAAAAAATAAAATTTGCAATAAAAAGTTCTAATTTTTTGTTCAAGTACAAAACATGAAATTGTGTCAAGAATGAACTCAAAGTTCAAATAAAGAAGGTCATTTTTACCGATCGTGATGCAGAGCGTTCCTTTTCGAAGCTTGCCTATATAAAAAACAAATATGGGACCACAATGGTGGAGGAACTTCTAGCTGCATTAATTATTATATATTATCGTTAATATGTATTGAACGTGACATTTTGAAAAAACTAAACTTTGAAGATATCATTGAAGATTTTGTTAAAGATAAAATAAGGAAAAACTGTTTGTGATTTTTGGTAATAAAAATGTATGAATAATTTTTTACTATCTATTTAGCACACCCCCCCCCCCCCTATACGTATTAATCCATTATAATTATATTTATAATCAATTATTACTATAATTACTATATTTATAATCAGTTATTATTATTATTATTATTATTATAATCAATTCAGCCGCGGGCCCCGTAAAAGCTTAATCCGGCCCTGTACAATGCACACCACACGGTTACTCGACGAGGATGTAAAAGTTTGTCTTCAATCACCATAGAATTTTCACTTCTCCAAATCCTACAATCTTGCTTGGATACATAACCTTCGAGGGTGCACACACAATGTGTCTTATGAGGCCTAAGGGTCGTAGAGCCTCCACTCACCCTCCCAACGCAACCTCCGAGTTGGGAATGAGATTCGTCGAAAATAGTATATTACATAACAAGTGTTGAAAGTGACATTTTTCACACGAGTGGGAATGTTGTCGCACGAGGCGACAGCCGAGTGCTATAATCCCACGAGTGTGCGAAAATTACTTTCACACGAGTAATGTATAATATTTTTCCTACGACCACAAAAATATTTACAAAAAAACCTCAATTTCTGTCTTTTAAAACCCTCACTTTTAACACTAATATTTTCACCAAGTGTGCTGAAAATAAAACAAATGAAATTGGCACCATCTATTTAAATGTCACGTTGACAAGTACTTTTCAACACACGTGTTGTAAAGTACTTTTCAACACGCGTGTGATATAAGGCACTTTCTCGCCAAGTTAACCGTGCTTTTTTACTCACTTTCATAGGTGGTCGTAGGAAAAGATAATTTTATAACAAAATTCTGCATTATTTCTAACTGCTAAGATGAAATTAGCTAACGCACGGCGCATAGTGTAACGAATTTCATATTTCGGGGACATAGGGCGAAACAGCGACTATCTAATTTTATTGTTTTTTTTTTGTCTCTGGATTAGTCGTAAAATATCTGAAGTTTAGTCGTTTACCGTTTTTTTCCAAATGTAACCGTAAAGTACTTCATTTTTAAGCAGAAACTTGACGCTTCTTAGAGCGATAAAAATGATGCGATAATAGGTATCACTTTAAAAAATTCATAATGTATTACCCCAGATAAAACCAGACCAGATGCGTAAGACTGTCAAATAACGTGTTCAAGCTCAATGACCTTGAGGCGCGGCACATGCGATAGTGCAGGCGTCTGTACTATACGGCAGTTACGTTAATTTGAAGAAGACACGGCAGTGGCTGTGATTTAAATTTCTAACCTCGGTCTCCGTACTAGATGCCAGACCGCCGGCGGATCGTCTCGTCATCCTTGGCTCGCCGTCGCATGAAGTACAGGCGATATTGGAGCTTTCGCATCTGGTCTGGTTTTATCTGGGGTATTACAGTAATGAATTTAGTTCTATTATTATCGAAAGTACGTACTAAAATTGTCCTTTTCTTTATAAATAGTATAAACCTTAGTTGTCTTATTCTTACACTTGTCAGTTTAAAACTTTTAGTTGCCAAATTAGACCGGACTAGGGTTGGAGAATCTGGCTGTAAATGTTGATACTTTTCGAGAACATTTGACAGATACTGTAAAGCTGTATGTGTCATTATATATTTGGTACTATATGCCATCAAATGTTCATATTATGTTATTAATATAGGGGGCAAGAATCTACGAGCACTTTTCTTATATTCCTATTAGACATTTATCTGAAGAGGCATCAAAAGCTAGAAACAAAGAGTTTCGTAAATTCCGAGAACATTACGGGCGAAAGCGAGGACCGACGGAGACTGTTGAGGACATACTGCACAACTTGTTAATTTCTTCAAATCCCCTTGTTTCCTTTACTAAACCAAAATATACTGAAAAAAAAATATGTATTCCCAGAAGCCGAAACACTTTTAAAAGAAACTAACGATTTTGATAGATCACTCTCCAGCTCGGATTGTGAAAATTAGGTTAGTTAAATTATGTTTTTTATCATTAGTATTATAGTATTTAAGTCTATTAAACTTAGTTGCTTTAAACCGAAAACATTATTTTTTATTTAATATGTCAAAAAATAATTCTATTTTTTGAGCGAACGGTACATACCTAGAAAGGTACTACGTAGGTCTAAATTTAGTACAGTAATAACCATGATACAAATAAAGGAAGATATGATACCGCGCAGGTAGGCGTAGCCATTTACGTCACGCCGTGATCAATTCCGCGATATTTTGTAAACGAAACACATCTTTTTTAAGTTCGCGTTGTGTTTACAACTATTTTTTGGTGTTTTTATATTACTTTTAGGAGTTTAAAAGTAAAAATGAGATGTGCTGTGTATGGTTGTGATGTGGACAATCAATGTAATCAATGTATGTATGTATCCCTTTATTTATATGATTATTTAAAATCATATACTATAAAATTTGTATTATAAGCAGGAGGCAAAGTACATTGCCACTAGAATTTATATAAAATCGCCTTTAACTAACGTAAACTCTATATTGCGCGTTATAAATTTCAAAAATAAATCACGGCGTGACGTCATGCGCGAACCCGGACGAATTTGACACGGTTTGGTATCATACCTTCCTCTTATTGTATCATGGTAATAAATAACGTACTACAATATATGTATGTCTATATGGTAGAATTTTTGCAAAACAGCAAAGTGAAATACCAATGTCCACGAATTTTCGATTTTGTTACACTGTGCGGCGGCGGTTCCTGTGGTCCTTAATTAAATTGCCGGGTCTCTAGATGACACATACAAAATATAAAATTTCTAGGTTAAGTTCTTAATACATGGCGGCAAATTTGAATCCCGAAGTACCTATTGGCACAACCTTTGGTTTTCAAATTTTTTTTAACTGTAAAATTTTAAACAACTTTTCTAATTAACAACAAAATGATAAACGACGCACGTTTATTCTTGACAGTCAGTGTTATGTTTTTGTATTTTTTGAGCTCCTCTTACGAAAAATCGAACCTTTTTCATCGCAAAAACTGGTAATGGGATTGTTTGTTTCGTATTTTTGAAAGTTTGGTCATCTTGTCAGCCCCCTCCGTGGACATACTGTATATCTTGTTTTTATTTTACCATTTATTTACTTTCATTGGCGACATTTAAATACATTCTTCCAGTACATGCAAGACATCGATCCTAAGCATTTTTTAAATCGATTGAATATCTTTTATTAACTTTTAGTTCCCTATACACGGAAAAAAATATTTTTGTTTCAATAAAAAAATTTTAAAATTGTACAGAGAAAAATTCCAGAAAAAAATTTAGGCTAACGAAAATTAGCAAAACGGAACACTTATCACTTTAGGGTCCGTCCGTCTGTCACAGGCGATTTTCTCTGAAACTATTGACGTAAGAATTGGAAATTTAGCACAGAGATACAGTGGCCCAATTATAGACGTGAAGTATAAAAGTTGAATTTGGATTCTTGGGGTAAATTAATTTCAGGGGGGAAATTGGGAAATGGAAATAATTTTCAAGGGTGTCAAATGAAAGTTTATTAAAGCACGAATTCAACAATATAAATGAAGGTTCTTTATGCATTTTTGTAAAACATTTTTCGGTAAAAACGCACTTAAAAATTGTTTTCCCCCACCCTTATCACCAAAAGGAACGCTCAGAAAAATGTGAAAAAATCATGAACATTGATGATTAGGAGTAGATTGAGCCAAAGTTATCAGGATTAAAAATTCTAGAGCGATCAATTGTTTTAACAATTTAATTGTTTATTTCCTTATAACTGCTGAACCATTGGTTTAAAGAGAAAAAGTTTTTTAACAAAAAATATCTCTCACGATGGTAGAGATCGGGCGGCCGGTGTTTGCCCAGGTTAAGTGAGGGGCTGATGGCACGGACACTAATTATGCAAGTATAGCTTGCACTTGAGCGCTTTTTTCTTAGAAATAAAATGACTCGTATAATCCTTAATGGAATGGAAATTAAAACAGGTTTTTTAATTAACTGATAAATGTGGCGTATAGTGTCCTAACTCAAAAATATGTCAAAATTAGTTTTAAGTACAGACAGACTGGGTTTTTATAGATGTTCTTTTTGTTATATTGGTTAGTGATTATATTTCTAAAATGTCGCTAGATAGCATCTCAGAACTTGTTATGTATATAGGTACTATTTTGGTAATAAGCGATGGCCCAACCATAGGTTTAGAAACATGGAGGAGATACCATTATTTACATATTAGAGCAATTAGGGATTCCAAGGTTACTCTTAATCTAGCCAACTTATGGTCCCCACCCACTTTTTGATAACAGCTGTTACCAAACTTTCGGTTATGTAACATATTTCTAGATTGATAAACTGTACTAAAATAACGCAATTACTGTCGTTTAATATCTGCAAATACCACAGGCTTAAAAGATTAATAAAATATATCGATGTACCATTATTTTTTGTAATAATACATTTTTACTAATTTATTGCCATTGCATGTTGACGAAATTTAGAGCGAGAGTGGCAACGTCGCTTTCTCCGTAGCACGTGTCGTAGTCCCGTTCGTTCATGGCTTAAACAGTTGTCAAACCGTAGTATTTTGCGTATAACCTTTTTAACAGGTTGGAATATACTTGTAGTGAAATTTTCAGTGATTTTTGGTTTTTCTTAAACTTTGAAAAATGGTACTTTAGTACCAAGTCTGTGTAAAAATGGATTACCTTCATCCGGAACCGTCTTCACAGGTTTGCTCGGTGGAATACAGACGGCTCGAAAAGCCATAGCGTTGACGCTCTTTCGTCATTTAAAGAAACCTTCGTAAAAAGGACCGAGATTAAACAAATTTGAAAGAAAGTACTAAAAGGTATTAAATAGGAAATGTCATATAAGTGCAATAATTGCAGGTCCAGGATAATAAACGCAATGCTGTGTTATTGGGACTCCGACTACACTTACTGAACGTTAAGTCGTTTTGATCATACTATGTTTTCATAATTTAGAAAATCTTTTTTGTTTCCCTTTAGTTTAACTTTTATGTTCTGCAGTCGGGTTTTTGTTTTTTAGTAAAATAATTATTACATACTTGTTGTAATACTTTTTTCCCGTGTACATTTCTTTATTTCTACTTGGAGTCACATCATATGAATGACCTCCTTATATTCTTTCTTGTGATAAAATTTGTAATGTTTTGCTATAGTTAAAAATAAATAATATATTTTAATGATCACTGATCGAACTAGTGTTGTATATATATTTTAATTTTAGAGCTCAATCGGCCTTGGTTTATTTAAAAAACTTATTTAAGAGATAGATCTGGGGTGAGTTTAGTTACTATTAATATACTAATTATATTATTTATAGCTGCGACTACGAAAAATGGTTCTTTTAAATGATTGGGACAGATTTATAATGAAAATATCTAGTAATTTCATCTTACGTCACAAATAATAATTCGAATTAACAAAAGTCACTGCCTTTGAAACTAATAAAAACAAATAAATGCTTCAAACAAATTTTTAATTCGTAATTTGAAGGTGACTTTTAATCAAAAAAAGGTTACCTAACCCAAATCTGTTTATATTGCAGTATTTATTCTGTCTCTTGATTTACGTAAAAAATAAAAGGTTTTCTGACTTTCCGAGACCTAATTTCTTGTCTCGTCATCAACGAAACCTAAAAAATATCGAATTTACTAGCTAACCAGTTAATAAAAAATAAAAATATGTCCCTTTTCAAATTATTTAGTTAATTTTATTATATTCCTTTTGAACTGTTTTTATAATTAATTAGTTGATTTTTTTTATTAATTAGTTAAGTTCAATTTTTTAGGCTCTAGTTTTATGTGGTATTTATTACATTTTCGATATGTTTTCAGCAAAAGCAATAACGTCATGCAAAAACTTGCTTCCGTATTAAAAAGTTATTATTAATATTCTTGTGCTTCTATTCCTTTTATTGAAAAAATGCCGAGAAATATTATTAGCGTCAAATACACCGAAAAGCCCTTAATAAAATATTTGAACAAAAATTATATAGAGCAATATAACACTACGAACACGCAAATTAAATATACATATACCTATACATATACAGGGTGTTTCAAAAAACATGTGCCATCGCTCAAGGAGAGATTCGTTGTAAGAAACTAAGGCAAAAAGTTTATATAAGCATGGGTCCGCAGATGCTTCGTTTCAAAGATACAGGGTGTTAAATTTTTTAGTTTTTTTCAGTTTTTCCAAAATATTTTCAAAATGGCTTCATCAATTCTGATGAAATTTACACTGTGCAAAGTACTTAAACTAAGCATAATTCTGACCATGAAAAGACTTTGACATTTCCTCCAGGGGCGTACATATGAGAAGACGGTACAATATTTTTCCAATAAAAACATGTACGCCACTGATTTTTTCACATTTTCTTATATCGGCCAAATAGTATGTTAAATTCTTAACAAAACTTATCTCTTCATATTTTTTCAGTTTTCATTTCGTTTAGGAGATAAATGTAATTTTATTAACCGTCTTACTGGTCTAGTTTTCCCAACCATCGGTTTTCACATGTAAAGACCATTTAACAATTTAACGTCCTGTATCTTTGAAACAAAGCATCTGCGGACCCATGTTCATATAAACTTTTTGCCTTAATTTCTTTCAAAGAATCTTCCTTTAAGCGATGGCGCATGTTTTTTGAAACACCCTGTATAGTGTCCTTCAAAAAGTCCGCATCATATGGGAAAACTTTTTATTAACAACTTTATTTAAAATTTACCTGCGGCATCAGCTTTTGCTTTAAAAGTTATAAAAATGTCCTACTCGAACGCAGTCACGTGACTTTTGTTACCTGTCAGAATTGACATTTTTTAAGTAAAATCACTGAAAATGGGCTAATTTGTTAAAATTTCGAAAAGTCTTATGAATAAAAGTTGTTCATTTTTGAATTTTGCATAAATATACTAAATTTGAATGCTTAGTAAAAATTCTCAATTTTTGTCAATTTTTTAACATTTACGAAATTTCTACAAACGCAAGAAATCTCAAAACTGGAAAAATCTATTTCTATTATGTAGTCGTATGTCGTTATGTAGTGTATGCCGAAATATACGCACAACCGCCGATGATTAGTACAATTCACCATCTAATTCAGTACAATTTCTGACCAATGAAAAAATTCGTATTAACGCATGCGCATATACAGAAATATTAGAAGAAAGGATAGACTTATGCGAGATTGTATATCTCCATTTCACATTGTTGGCATCAGGAATTCGAGACAACCCGCGGTGTGTATATATATATATATATATATATATATATATATATATATATATATATATATATATATATATATATATATAAATATATTAAGTATATAACGCTGACTGTCTACCGCAAAATACCGGTCGCACACGAATGCGTTACCCAACCGGTTGCCCTACTTCGAAACAGTAAAAGTAAGCCAGCGCTCATTGGCAACACATATTCAACGTCATTTTCTAGACGTTTTAAATTCAATTGCATTTGAATAGGTTTTTATGTCTCTATTAAAAAATTACGAAATACCTCAAGTTTCTGTTTATTATCGTAAAGCACATATTGGGTGCTAAAATTATGAAGTTCGGGCTTAGTGAAAGAGCCAATTAGACAATTTCTTTAGTTTTTAAAAAGAAACAAGGTTTTTTTATACCTATTGCGAAAATATATGGATCGGCTCCCTTCGGTTTTCTTTCCATAGTCCTGGTACTGGATAGTGCGCAACGTCTTTCCGGAGCCAAGTGGTACCGCATGGCCTCCAGAAGTAGCTCTCTACAGTCGTTATTGTCTCTGATTAATTTTTCGTTGTCTACTCTTGTCATTAAAAATTCTCTGTTGACCAGGGGCAGCCTGACATGGATCATGAGCTAAAATGCAGGAGATGATAATACTAATAATACTATTATGAAAAAACTCTAATCATAATGAAGTTAATAAAAATATAGTGCCAAAAATTCACCATTTCAACTAAAAAGAACTCAACAATTGAAGTTTGTGTGTTCTTGATAAGTTCAGAAACTACTCAATTGGAAAAATTCTTTCACTGGAGGATGATTTAGAGTATTTAGACCTTCCTGAGTGGCATGCCATATAAAATATTGACCCGCGACTTGGCTCACAGAATCATTAAAATTTTGAAACACCAATTCTTATTGCTGTGTCGTTGATAATAGTTTTAAAAAAAGCTCTAAAGGGCAAAAAGAGAATACTTATTTTAAATCAATAAAGAATATCTTAGCTTTGTCTAATAATAATATACTGTATTATATTTAAATGTATTCAGGACCGAATTTACGCGCAGGCTATCTAGGCTGCAGCCTGGGCCTGCACCACAAAGGGGCGCGCACCACAAAAAAAAACTGTGTAAAAACTTTAATTCTAAATAGGCTAAAATAAAAAATGTCGTTTTGACTTTTCTTAGCGTTGAAAGTGATATTTTAAGACAGCCAAGTTGCGAAGATATTATAAGTAGATTCATTAATATGAACTGTAGCCGCAAACCAATAGTTAGCCACTAAGATTATTTGACACTTTCATTTTAAGTCTGATTGTTTGGGAAATATAGGTAAAATTTGCTTGTTTGTTACATTCCTCTTTTTTGTTTGCATTTGCCTAACACGTTTACTTAAAATTGTAATACGATATTTTTTAAATTGAAATGTTGAATATACCTTAGTGATTTTGAATTCTTTTGATTTTTATTATTTCATCAATTTATTGACCTCTAAATACTGTATAGTAAAATTTCCACAATTTAATAATAAACTTTAAATGTGCCCTTTTAGGTTTTTGGTCAGAAAATTGCTCTAAAATGCGATTTTTACAGGTTCAGCCTAAGGGTCTACTACTTCTACATAAATACGGCCCTGAATGTATTATGTCATATTTTTATATGTTTTTATTTAAATGGAGTAAACATATATTGACGCCAATATTGTGTTTACACATGCTTTAAGAATTGTAGTAATAATAATTCACCTTATAATTATAAAATTTGAGGCTAAGCAATTTTCATTTTTTAGTTTAGGTACACTTAGAGAATCTTAAGGAAAGTTTGCAATCAGAGTAACTTAAGAATTTTTAGTTTTTGATTGACTATTATATTATATCTTCATTCTGAAAATTATAATCAGTTTAAACATAGAGATTCTGAAAACAAGTTGCTACGCTTAAATTTTTGCTTCGAGTATGTAGTCAGAACCAGTGACGGATATTATAGGGGGGCAAGGGGGCACATGCCCCCACCCCCTTTACCTACTAAATTTGGCGCCGTTTACTATGACACTATTGTTCATTTTCTAATGAAATATTTTTAAGCTTTTAGGGGAAATATGTAATAACATAACTTGGCACCCCAATACTGGTGTAAAAACACTAATATTTTTACCTTTGAAATATATTTTTCTCTTTCTAACAAGTCGTGTTTGACCCAATTTAGTACTGCCGTGAAGACGTCTTCTTCGGAAGATATATTTAGTTGACTGTTTGAAATTAATTCTTTTACCTAAATTGAAAAATTCAAAAAAAATTAGAAATGTATTATTTATAGAATTGATATACTTAAATATTTTTTGGGGACTTGAAGTTGTTGTAAATTTTACATAACCGACTTCAATGTATTGTTTGATCTACAAAATAGTTTTCGATAAATAAACCCAAGCAAACCTGGCTAAATCCAAAATGGACAAATTTGTGTAGGTTTGCTCAGGATCTCTTTATTTTTTTAACTATTAAGTTTAAAATTCAATTTTTAAAAAGCTGTTTTCAATAATTCATTTTTCGGAAAGTAGTTTTCGAAAATTTTCGCAGATCGTGTTTTTACCTCTTCAAAAGGAAGTAGTAGAAACTCCTCCGTACTCACAACATTTTGAAAGTTTTGTAAGGCGTATATGTGTGACTTTAAATGGAGCTCTGTACAGGAATGCGTATCTAAAATTAAAAAAAAAAACTTTAGTTTTAAGTAATGAGGAACTACATCAGTACTTCATACCTGCAAAACTTCTGATTCCTAGACAATTTGTTGGGTGAAGTTGTCGCAGTAAAAATCGACAACAAGCCTCTCTGACTTCTTGCATTTGAAGTAGACTACTGGCTGGAAGTAGTACCTTGAAACGAAAATAAATAACTGGATAAGAGACCGTATTTATTTATTTTGGGTTTGGTAATATTGTCGTTGCTCGGATATATTCTGTGAAAAAACAGATTTTTCCAGTGCAGATGCATAATAAGGACGTATAATTCATGACAGGAATCAATATTTTATTTTTGTCTTTTCCTGGTTTAAAAAAATGGTTTAAAAGAAAATTTTTATCTCCTTAGTGAATTGTATTGGTTCTTGCTACAAAAGTGAGGTATTTTTACAGTGTTGTTTTTTATTATTAAAAATGTAAGAATTTATAAGTAATTATTTACCTACATATGTCAAGTTTTATTTCTATACTTCTAACAGAACAGGGCCCTAGCATGGGATTATTTATATTTAAATGTAAAATCCTATGATCTGCTATTAAAAAAAATGCAATGAATAAAAATTCGTAAATATCAAGGAACTGAAGGGGTAGCCAGTTATGGCGAGTGAAATACAAGGGCAGGTTTAGGTTTAGGGCGTAGGGGGCGCGCTTCTTCCCCCTGAAGCCCTGTACAAAAAGGATTTCAATAGCGGATTTTATAAAAATAAATATTGTAACATAAACATCAAGCATTCCTACATATTCTACAAAATATTATAAACAAAAACAAACATTTGTCGTCTGTGTAAGGTCTTTGAAATGAATTACACCACAAAAATATGAATATAGACCAGTAGTAATATGTTATATAAAAAATGAAGCCTTTTTGGCATTTTTGATTTACATGCTCTTTGGTTGTTTCTGACAACATTCCTTACACATCTCACTGGGATTTTACTAAAATCTGCGCCGAATCGTTTTGACTTCCAAAGGAAACAAAAAATAACCAAATAGTTTTTTTTTCAAAAAACATTCTTTTCAAAGCAAACTTTTTCGAAAAACAGCTCTTTCGAAAACGGATTACGAAACTTTTCAAAAATATTTTCTATATATTTCTTTACACATGTTTCGAACGCACATTGTTTCAAAAATGTCCTGGCAGCTTTTTCAAAGATGCTTTTTTGAAGACGGGTTTATAAAATATTTTCTCGAAAACACGCAGGTATTTCAAAAGTGCATTTTTTCAAAAATGTATTAGAAAAATAATTCTTACAAAATAGGTACACTTCCCGAAAATATATTTTTTCGAAAACAGTGGGTATTTAGAAAATTAAATTATGAACTCTAGTAGCTTGGAAAATGTTAATGGAAAAAAGACGAAAAAAGGTCCTGAACAAACCTAAACCCACCTTTTTTGGGTTTGATCAGGTTACCTTAGGTTTGGTATGTTACCTACTTTCTCGTAAATTACTTTTTCAAAAAGCCGTTGCTTGAAAAAACTAATATTCGGAAAAATTTACTTTCGAAAAAGATGGACAGAAGATATAAATTTAAAAAATGCCAGAATTTTGGTAAGTTAAGATAACAAACCGTTCTGTTTTCGCAAGAACAGGTTTAGATATTTCCTCCATTATGAAATAGTGTACATTTCTTAGAACCCTAAACAATAAAAAAATAAAGTGCACGCGAACTTGCCCGTTTTTTTTTTTTTTTTTTTTTTTTGGTATAATATACTTTTGTGTAGCTCGAGGTGACGTTGCGCTTACCCCCCCCCCCCCCCTCCCCCCAGACAAAAATCTAAATCCGCCCCTGGTGGAATAGGTTGGTTTTGTGCAAAAAATAACAAGTACAAGAGATGGGTTGTGTGCAAAAATCTATAATAAAATTAACTTTATGTACGCTCACATTCCGCAGACAAGGGAATAAAAGATATACCACGCGATTTAACCTAGGGATTCATCAAATCTCAAAAAATCGATATTTCGAACCGATCTTCGATCGTGATCATGGAGATCGATTCACTATTTAGATGGCCTTAAGAGATCGGTCTTTTAATAAATCGATCTTTGGAAAAATTTGGTCGTAGGAGGGGAGCCAGGAGAGTACAGTACCCATTCCGAACCAATGCTATTTAAAACTATAAGTTGTACAGTTGTGGTTAAAAAAAAAGAAAAATATTTAAAGTATATATTTTTTTATGTTTATTTTTAAGTTATAGAAGGGTATGGAGGGGAAAATATTTGATTCAAAATGCTATCATGAAAAACGTACTATTTATTGAAAACTAATAAAGTAGAAAACATTTGAACGAAAAAATGAGAATTAAACGAAAAAATGACAACCGTAAAATAACAAACTGTTACAGTTTGAGTTTTTTCTAGAAAATGTTAGATGGCGCAGGTTAACTATTTCCTTATTCCTTTCCTAATTCTTACTAGGATCGTTTTGATTGTGGCGGAGCGACCCTATCGTTTGTAAAGAATTACATATAAATATTAATTTTAAATTATTAATTAAGTCTTAAAGTTCACAGACATGAAAATACCAGAAGAATCGATTCTGTGTAAAATCGCCGATCTCCTTGCAGGATCGAAGGGTAAAAGATCGATTCTTAAACATCGATTTTCATTTGGAAATAATCGATCTTTCCAATAAATCGATTTAGATCGTGAATCCCTAATTTAACCTGAATACGCAATGCCAATTTTACAGTTTTCACATGGCAAAACTGGTACTGATGTTATTAGCTAAGGATAGACTTTCGATTGCGATAATTTTTTTTTTATTGTGGAAACTGTTGCCCGTAATCAAAATTTTTGACATTCCTTCAGGAGTGAATATCAAATTAAATTACCAAAACAGTTACTTTTAAGAGAATTTTCTTTATTATTTTAGCTCGTGATGGGGGCAAGCACGTGACGGATATTTTACGATTAATTTGTTTAGAAAAGAAGTTTAATGTAAAGAAATAATAAACTTTCTTAAGTAAATCTACATATTTTAGTATCTTAACTAACTCTTTGAAGTTTTTGTTTATAATTTGATTATTTTAATTTTTTTGCAAGGAAACAGGATTACTCACTTTTGGGACAATTACACATATGTATGTCTTTTTTATGTGTCTACACTGGAAAGTCATTGGTTTTTTATAGCAAACAAATAACCAACAACAATTTTTAAAAAACTAAAATAGCAGTAACGCACGTTGAAGACTGCTCTGGACTCTAAACAATCCAATTTTATACGAGTATTAGATGTTTAGAGGAATTAGAGTCAGCACCAATCAAGTTTGGTAACGTAATAAATTGATTGCCAATTTCAATAATTTCATTGGTTCTGGCTAGTTCATGGTTTCCATAGAAATAAAGCTGTTACATTTCTACCTGTACATTATCTGCAGTAATTGTGATTTGCCCTGTATACGCGTAGTCTAGAAGGAGATCGACTGCCGTTGCATCCATGTCATGAATTGCTATTTCATTTTGGGTTTGTTCTTTCATATCACCTAAAAAAGAATCTGTATTCCTATTTAGGTTTCGTAGGAAGAAGACTTTATGCAAGCAAAGGACTTAATACATTAACACGCTCATTCTGTAAAAATTAATTAATATCTTTCACTAAAATCTGATTTTGAAAGGGGGGTTGATTTAACCAAAAAATATGAATAATATATTTGCTTAGGACCTTTTGTCTGCCATTCTGAGATGGGACACGTCCTCCTAGATCACCCTGTAGTAATACCTTTTATCGCTGTTGTGCGCGCAAGTTTAAAGAAACTGATTGATCATCACCTTCAGCCCGACTCCCATGCAGTGTGGCCAGATTGGGCGATTTATCGCAATTTGGGCTACTTTTCGCCAAGTTTTGCGACAGTTTTATTAAGAAAATCGCAATGCGATTTTTGGGCTACAATTTAAAATACATGGCGATTTTATCGGCGATATTTCTCCTGTGTTTTTATAGAAATTACAGGTCTATTTCATTTAAAAAATGCGCTTAAAGAGCTTCAAAAACCGAGTGTCACCGACGCAGATATCGAACAGGGTCTGCGCGCCGAATAAAACGTTGGACGCTGTCGTTTAAGTCCTATCATACCTACAATAAAATTTATTTAGAAGGCCGCGCCTCGCCGTATCCGAAGTCAGAACAAGTTTGAGGTTGTGGCTGGCAGTTAAACTTTGGTTAAACTTACCAAACCTATTGTTCTGTGGTTATACTTATAATTTTATCATAGATTATACAACATCGTGTTCTTTTTTGGTTTTTGTGCTAGTTAGACAACAAAGTATTTACTATGGGCAAGTGGGGAAAATATAGCAAATCCCACAAAAAGGAATGGGAACAAGATCCAATCTTTCTTGTTTATTTTAGACTTACAAATGTATTAAAGAAGCCATTTTCTTTGCAGGCAATGGAATTAAGTGGAACATTTCCCAATTTTTTTTTAAAACGTGAATAAACAGCATTAAAAAATGTTACTGCGAATTTTGGCAGAGTCAAGGTGTAAAATTAACAGTCGCCATTATTTTTGCATTCAAAAATGATGATACATTTATGATTCAATACTCACGAATAATGACTTCACAACTTGTTAGTGACGTCACATCAAACCTGTACAAATTTAAAAAATCAAAAATGCTGTTTGATTTTCTTCTTAATTTTTCGAGGCACCGGCAACACTGCGATTTTGGGCGACATGTAACAGTTAATTTTGCGACAAGCATTCACGAAAATCTGGCCACACTGCTCCCATGAGTCATTATACTTTTGGAGCTATAGGAGATCGCCTCTGGGTCGGGCCATGGATAGTAAGGGTGGGTTTGATCTAGGAGGACGTGTCCCATCTCGTATAATTAGGATTGAACTTCCTTACAGGTAAGTCGTTTAATCCTTAATTATACTTCAATTGGACACGTCCTCCTAGATCACCCTGTAGATGTTTAAAGATTAAAGAGGCGATCTCATAACAAATCAACGCCACTAGAAGCTGTTTGGTTTTAGATTATACTGAAAGAATTCTTGACAATAAAATGAATATTTAACAAATTAAAACCTATTCTAAACCAAAACAATGATATTTATTACATATCTTGAGATGGCTTTCTTGCCAGTGCCATTATATAATTTCTGAATATGTTTTTTTTTTTTTTTTGGTAGTTATAGGTCTATTATAAAACTTACAGTGTGTTTGACCTTTCGGACCATCCAGCTGCTTTCTTGGACTGTCAATATTTATTGCAGTTCTGAGCGCTGCTGAGGACGTAGCGTGTCTGTCTAGTCCTATGTCCTTTGACTTTTTCAATGTCGATTCCACTGGATTTTAATCCGTTTCTTATCCATCAACGGCTTAAAGTTTGTGTCGTAGCTGGGCGGTGGGGCTTTTTTATTGTTAAAATAAGAATATCTTCTTGGCCCCTTAGCGGTTTTGTACGTTGTATGTAGTGAAGAATGGTGGTAACAGTACAAAGTTATGGTTTTTCTTTAAAAACCGTAAACTTTAACTGGGGCTGGACTTTTTTAGGTGCAGATGTTTTTAAAATATCGGTGATTTTTATTTCCATTTCTGTTTCGGAGTATCGTATATTGGTTATATTATTGTCGATAGAGTTTGTACTCTCTGTGCCGTACATAATGCTAACAGGAAAATTAGTTTAATTGTTAGTAGTCGTAGGTCAACGTTCTCTAAGGGATGCAGATTTTCTAACAGGGAAGACCAGCTAGGGATCCCAGATTTCGTCATACCTTGGGAAGGACGCCCAAGCAAACCCTGTCTCTGAGAGCAAGTTAAGGGGGCTGATCTATGACTATTGATTTTGGAGTATTTTGCTCCTTTGTAAAACCCGTTGGTTAAGAAATCCAAAATGTCTTGAATTTTTGGTTGGTATATTTTCTCCCTATTTCCTGACAGAAGGTCCACCATTTGGAGCAGGTTGAACCGCGAGCCTAACGTCCATTGCCCTGTAATGGCAATGGATCTTGAGGCTTTGTCCGCTTTTGTTAGCATTTGTGTTTTGTAGGATTCAAAAAGGATATTTTTTCTCATTTCACACCATTTCCATATTTGATTCTTTATTGTGTTAGGGTTTAAGTAAAACTGTAGAAAATAGCCTTTAATTCCAAAGAATTTATATGTTTTTCTGCGTCTTGTGAGTTCCAAAACCCTTTTGCTTCTTTACCATTACAGAATGCGTCCCATGCCCCCCCCCCCCCCACCGATGTGGAGGCATACGTGAATATTTGACAGGCATACTTGGGGCTTGGAAGACTGTGTTCATATTCGCCTATAGTTTTTAGCCACCAGAGTAAAGCGGGCTTTAGACTACTCGGTATTTTCATACTTAAGTCATATTTTCCGTTATTTAATTTTAAAGCCAAATATTTCTCCCTTTCAAGCCGTTTTGTATAAAGCCTGGGTGGTTGGGCATATTGAGACTAAATGTCCATTAAAGTTTGAAAATGATCTTATTTTGATCGTTTGTGTGGTTAGCATTTTCCTTGTTAATTCTTTTAGTTAAGATGTATGTTTTTCTCATCGGTAGGACACATAGACATGCTTTTTGTATTTTGATAAATCTCAGTTTTTCGAGAAGTGGTTTAGTGTCTTTTATATTTTTACAACATTCGCCCTTGGTGTGGCCTATAAGAAGTGCGCCATCTAAGTAAAAAAACGATGTTAGGTTTTTCGCTCTTAGATGCGTAATTACGGGTTTTAAAAGTTTAGTAAAAACGTATAGAGGTATCGACAGCCCAGAAGGGAGACACTGAAATTCAAAAAGTGCATTCTTAAATTCAAATCTGATATATTTTTTAAATTTTGTAGATATGGGAACCAAAAAATAGGCATCTTTTAAATCTAAAGAAGCCAGCCAGCAGTTTTCTGATATTAGGTTTTTTGCTGTTGTTGCATCTTCTAACTTAAAGTGGACTAATACCAAATGCATTTTGCTTTTAAAGTTTAAAATAAACCTGTAACTGCCATTCGGTTTTTCCTTAAAAAGTAACTCGATAAAAATTGGGTTTTGCATTTTCTTACTACTTTTATAGCCCCATTCTTTAAAAGTTGGTGGATACTGGGTAAATAAAGTTTTTCTGCGTTTTTGTTTAGGTTTGGAAGGGTGGGAGGTTTGTGCTGATGAGGCAAGGTTTCTAAGGGTATTTTATATCCTTTGACCCAGCTAAGAACCAACCTATTTGAGGTTATGTTTTCCCACTCTGCGTAGAAAAGCTTTATTCTTCCAGCAATTTTTTCTTTAGGGCTTACCCCTAACGAGTTCTCCTCCAGTCTTGGCTTTGATTTTTTGAGTTTTTCTCGTAACGGTTCTGACGGTAGGACGTCTTGTATGTGGGCTGCTTTGGGGTATAATTGCTCACCCTCTCCCTTCTTGATGGCTGTTGCCGTTTTTTGTAGGCAAGGCCCTTGGAGTTTTTCAAAGGAAAAGAAGTGGATGCTGGTAATTCCAGCGTTTTTGCAGACTTACATTTGTCCCCGAAATCGTTTCCAAACAACGAAGAATCTCTTAGTTGGGATGGTGCAATTTTAAGAGTTTTGATATTGAACTTAGGATATAAAAGAAGTTTTCTATGACTGGAAATGGCATGGTATACCTCGCACAGCATCTTTCCCGCCTCAACGAGGTCTGCCAAGTTGGATTCGGGATTGGCATTGTCTTCCGGTGGTTCCAGCATTTTTGAGACTACTGACCCAAGAGCAGAGATTCCTTTCCCAAGGGAGTTTGTAACTCAAACAAAAAAGCATCCCTTTTATCGTCATTGTAAGAAAGGAGTGCCTGAACGTCAGGATTGATGCTGGGGCTTCCAGAGAAATGCAATTGTTTGCCATCCAACCCTTGCTGAAGGTAACACTTCCATCTGGTGGCTAAGTCTTGGGATATATCGGGCCCGTGGAAGGTTTCACGAGTCGGACCTTCACCCAGGATGTGCTTTCTCTCGACGCCATCGCTGTTAGAGGTGGCGTTCTCGGAGTCTTCCGAGCTGATGGACCTGTCGCTTTCAGAGGTGCCAGTGTCTGAACCTAGGAGGACAAAACATTGTGTCATTTTTGAAAGGAAGCCGTCTAGGGAACAAGCGCTCGTTTTGGACAGGAATGCCACTAGCATTTTGTGGATATGGCCGACCATGTATATTTCACATGATCTGGGCATACAATCCCCTGTATATTTCGCATGGGAGCTAGTGGAAGAGACACTGTATATTTCACAGGCTCTTTGATTACACAATGTGTATGGGGCTGACCATGTATATTTCACATGATCTGGGTGTCAGTGTCTGAACCTAGGAGGACAAAACATTGTGTCATTTTTGAAAGGAAGCGGGCTAGGGAACAATCGCTCGTTTTGGACAGGAATGCCACTAGCATTTTGTGGATATGGCTGACCATGTATATTTCACATGATCTGGGCATACAATCCCCTGTATATTTCACAGGGGAGATAGTGGAAGAGACACTGTATATTTCACAGGCTCTTTGATTACACAATGTGTATGGGGCTGACAATGTATATTTCACATGATCTGGGCATACAATCCCCTGTATATTTCACAGGGGAGCTAGTGGAAGAGACACTGTATATTTCACAGGCTCTTTGATTACACAATGTGTATGGGGCTGACAATGTATATTTCACATGATCTGGGCATACAATCCCCTGTATATTTCACAGGGGAGCTAGTGGAAGAGACACTGTATATTTCACAGGCTCTTTTATTACACAATGTGTATGGGGCTGCCATATTTCACAAGGCCGCTGTTTTATTTTATTTTCTAAAAAGCATAATGATATTCATAGAATAGAGTGACTATATCTTCGCCAAGAATTTGTTTATTTTTTCTGCGTGCCTGTTGTCTTAATAGGTGCCTTATCTTGTCAACGGCAACGTAAGCAACAATTGCCGCGTTTGTTTATGTTACCACTAGCAGTTGCGGCTGGCATTGAAAAAATGATATTTTTGTTGCTTTTATTTAGTAATTGAAATATTTAGGCATTAATTTGGGGATATGTCTACAAAGTAGGTAGACTAACCCAAGCCAACTGGAATAAGTACTAATATTGCAGTTCTAAGTATGTGATGATATTTGTGTCCATGTCTAAAACAAAAAGGAGATATGAGATTTCTGTACTTACTTGATGCATGTTTCTCCAATTTTTTCTCAAATATCCTTATTTTGTTCCTTATTTTAGACACTTATTTTCTCTTTCTTTTTCTCTCTATTCCCTGGACAGTTTTCAATTTTCTTATTCTTTTCTGCTAAGAGGGAACGAGGGAACTGGTTGCACACAGCGCAAAAAGTATAATGACTCATGGGAGTCGGGCTGAAGGTGATGATCAATCAGTTTCTTTAAACTTGCGCGCACAACAGCGATAAAAGGTATTACCACCGTATACAGGTTACCACCGTATACAGGTATACGGTGGTATTACTACAGGGTGATCTAGGAGGACGTGTCCAATTGAAGTATAAATATATGTATATATATGGTTTTATTTTTCCATGGGGTTGCGGTCAAAATGTTTACATTAAAACAATAGTCATCTTTGACGTTTCGGTTTATTGACTGACTAAACCATCATCAGACAGTTAACTACAAATTTTTAAAAAGAACTTATTTTATCAGGTTTACTAATAATAACACAAATAGACATACCTTTTAACTATGATGAACAATCTTAGCACTAATACTACTACATTTTAACAACCATGTACTCTCTACGAGACACAGAGTTAAACTATTATTTACTAACTTGCCTTAACAACCAAATTTGCATCGTACCTTTTAGAAGGTATAATGGAAAAAGGTACGATGCAAATTTGGTTGTTAAGGCAAGTTAGTAAATAATAGTTTAACTCTGTGTCTCGTAGAGAGTACATGGTTGTTAAAATGTAGTAGTATTAGTGCTAAGATTGTTCATCATAGTTAAAAGGTATGTCTATTTGTGTTATTATTAGTAAACCTGATAAAATAAGTTCTTTTTAAAAATTTGTAGTTAACTTTCTGATGATGGTTTAGTCAGTCAATAAACCGAAACGTCAAAGATGACTATTGTTTTAATGTAAACATTTTGACCGCAACCCCATGGAAAAATAAAACCATATATTATAATTAAACGGTCAGGAAAAACAATACTATTACTATATGTATATATATATATATATATATATATATATATATATATATATATATATATATATATATATATATATATATATATATAATGAGTGCCCGCAGGCTTTTTTCTCAGGGGGGCCACGGCCCCCCCTGCCCCCACCCCTCCCCTGCAGGCGCCCATGTATATATACAACAATTTACTGTTTTAAATATAGAACCATTTATATCAGAAAATATCTAATTTAAGACAAAAATGTAGTACACATGGGCGCCGGAACTTTAAAATTTTAAGGAAGTCAAGGGATCACTATAGGAGAATCAGTAATAATTTGCTACTGCACCGATAGGTGTTAGGACGAGTAAAGTAACAGTAGTAACAGATCATTTCTAAATTATAATGCTTATTGATATAAATTTTACGCGGTCGCGGTGTCCGGAAACGAAGGGGATATATACCCATATTTTACTAGTAGCTTCCCGGAGACTAAATAGACCATAGACCATAGACATATATATGTCACTAGCTTGCGCCCGCGACTTCGTCCGCGGTATAACAATTTTACTCCATTGCAAACTTTGAACCCTCATTTTTCCCCCTTAGGTATTGATTTATTAAAAACTGTAAACCACGTTTCAAGTTAATAGAACCAACTAATATTTTTTCTCCATACAAACTTTCAACCCCCTTATGACCCCTTTAGGGGTTGAATTTTGAAAAATCCCTTCTTACCGAGTCTCTACATTATAAAATAAAACTACTGACCAAATTTCATATTTATAGCTTCAGCGGTTTCGGCTCGACGATCATAAATCAGTCAGTTAGCCAGTCAGGACATGCTATTTTATATATAAACTGCTGGACACTCGAAACGCACCGATCGATTTTTCTTGCATTTTTTGATAGAAGATTTCGCATAAACTACACAATATTTTGAAATGCGGTTTTCAGTACTTTGAAGTCTTATCCCTTTGTGTTTCTGTCGAAGTCGCGGGAAATTTTAACACTTCATAAACAACTTATACAGGGTGGATAACAACAGATGGAAAATTTTGCTAATTTTCATTCTTAGCGCGAATTTTATTCAGCTGATATTTTTTTCAAATTTACTGACCATACGAATCCTTATTTTAAACGTCAAAAACAACTTTGCCAGATTTTACTTTTCTTCTCTGTTTTTGAAGATACAGGGTGATTTCTAATTTGTCGTCAATATTTGAATATGTGAGTGTCTGTGAACATCAGATGATTAATTTACAAGTTTTTTGATACTAAACGACTTAGTTTAGATCAGAAAACATAGGACGTTACGCACTTGATATTTAAGATATACAGGGTGTCTTCAATCGGTCATTTAGGTTTAAATTTCCAAAGGTAATGTTAATTTTTTATTTTCCGCTTTCGAACTGGCTGTATTGGATGATAAAACATCTATCCGTGATTTATGTATACTGGTACAATCATTAGGATTATATGCTGAAAGGGTTTTTTAAATTTTCTGATTCCTGAAAGTTTGTAGACGCTACAGGGTGCATGCATATTTTAGTATTGTTTGTGAGTTCTAATGACCAATAATAAGTGATGTATTCTTTTACTTTTTGGATTTGTATAATTTATTTAGGAAAATTCAGGTTCGTACTACATTTTATACAGGGTAATTCAAATTTGGTGGTCTTGAATTCACTAAAATGAAGTCAGGCTCACAATTTTCGGAAAACTGCAAATTTAAATTAGGCTGAAATTTGAATTACCCTGTATAAAATGTAGTACGAACCTGAATTTTCCTAAATAAATTATACAAATCCAAAAAGTAAAAGAATGCATCACTTATTATTGGTCATTAGAACTCATAAACAATACTAAAATATGTACCACCCTGTAGCGTCTACAAACTTTCAGGAATCAGAAAATTAAAAAAAACCTTTCAGTATATAATCCTAATGATTGTATCAGTATACATAAATCACGAATAGATATTTTATCATCCAATACAGCCAGTTCGAAACCGGAAAATAAAAAAGTAACATTACATTTGGAAATTTAAATCTAAATGGCCGATTGAAGACACCCTGTATATCTTAAATATCAAGTGCGTAACGTCCTATGTTTTTTGATCTAAACTAAGTCGTTTAGTATCAAAAAACTTGTAAATTAGTCATCAGATGTTAATTGACACTTACATATTCAAAATATTGACGACAAAATAGAAATCACCCTGTATCTTCAAAAACAGAGAAGAAAAGTAAAATCGGGCAAAGTTGTTTTTGACGTTTAAAATAAGGATTCGTATGGTTAGTAAATTTGAAAAAAATATCAGCTGAATAAAATTCGCGCTAAGAATGAAAATTAGCAAAATTTTCAATCAGTTATTATCCACCCTGTATAAGTTGTTTATGAAGTGTTAAAATTTCCCGCGACTTCGACAGAAACACAAAGGGATAAGACTTCAAAGTACTGAAAACCGCATTTCAAAATATTGTGTAGTTTGTGCGAAATCTTCTATCAAAAAATGCAAGAAAAATCGATCGGTGCGTTTCGAGTGTCCAGCAGTTTAGATTGTAACGTCTATGAAATAGACCGATTTAGAGTTAAACTTAGCACCCAGGGGTTTTTGGGGTGGCCCAATTAAAACGTGATTGTTTTTGTGTAAAACATAAAGAACGCTGATGACACCCTACACATACTTTTGTTTCCTTTGGTATTTTTTGTGTCTATTAATTTTTAAAAAAGTTTTTTTTTGACAGGGCATTCAATTTATTTTGCAGAAGGCATTCTTGTTTAATGATATTAAAGTATTCTGTTTAAGAGAAAAAACAATTTTGAGATTAAACTTCACACTTCACATCAACATGTATGCTTGCTAGCATGGGCGCTCCCAGGCTGAACAATGCAATTTGGTGGATTTCATCAATTAGTGCAATTTTTAAATTTGTATATGTCTAGGATGTTGGCTTGGGAGGCTGCAGCCCCCAGCCCCTCCCCTGGGTGCGCCACTGCTTGCTAGCTTATTTTTTGGATGGACCCAATCAAACTGTAGAGTCTTTCTGCCAATTTATTCGTTTTTAGCGTCATTAAATATTTTTTTAAAACTAATCAAATGCCATGATACAATAAAAGGAAGATATGATACCAAATCGTGTCAAATTCGTCCGGGTTCACGCATGACGTCACGCTGTGAGTTGTTTTTGAAATTTATGACGCGCAATATAGAGTTTACCTTAGATTTTATATAAATTCTATTGGCAATATACTTTGCCTTCTGCTTATAATACAAATCTTAAAGTATATGATTTAAAATAATCATGTAAATAAAGGGATAAACTAATTTAGAATAATATATATTGGTAAATTGCCTGCGAATTGCGTTCTATGTATTTATTTACGTGAAAAGAAAAGGTAAATAATTTTATAAAATGAAACTGTGCCATTAGGCATAGTTTAATTATTAAATTAAGATAATAATTTTTATTTAGAGGCATATTCTTAATAAAATATATACCTACGGAGTCTTCCGAAAATATGCTATAAATAAGAATTTTGTTTGTTCCTATAGTTTGTCAAATACTTTTTGTGGTGAATAAATCTGTATGTTTGCGACGGAAACATGGTTTTTAGGATAGTTTTTTTTTGGGTGTTTTACACTTTAAATAGTAAATTATTAAAAATTATTGTATTTTTGTATTCTTTGATTTTTCAAATTTAAAAAAATCTTAAAATGACAAAAATTATTCTACACGAAGCAAAAATGTCTAAATTTTTGAAATTAGGTAAAACAAGAGATTATTTTTTTAAGAAATTAGCCTTTTCCCAGTCTCTTTTTTTGTCGTATTTTCTCGATTAAAGTCTGGTGATTCGTTACCGTGGAGATTTTTAGCAATTGTTTGTCACAGTAAACTTTTTTATATAAGCTTAAATTTTATTTTTTGCGAATAATCTCAGTTAGAACATATTTTTTGGCTTTTACGCAAAAATTACTAAATATATGACAATTAGAAAAAACAAAGAAAAAATTCTATGTCGCTAGTATTGGGAGAACTATATCTGTTCCTACACAATACTTTAGACATTAATTGCTTATTAAAGAAAAAATCTTTATGAAAATCTAAAAATATCTAAATTTACATAGCAAAAATTTAAGTTCATAAAGTAGCAAGAAAAATGAGATCTAGAATAGAATAGAATTTTTTCTTTGTCTTTTCTAATTGTTACATATTTAATAATTTTTGCGTAAAAGCCAAAAAATATGTTCTAACTGTAAACTTTTTTTATTGAAGCGAGTTTGTAAAAAAATTAAACACATTTGACATTCATGACATGACACAATTTGTGCTTTAAATTACCTTCATAATCACTTTCGTTAAAATGTCTAGAATAGATCTAGCATTTTTAACATTACATTTATCTTCCCGTTTGCACAGACGCTTCCAAACACTTTGTATTTCTTTGTCTTTGGGGAAGCTAAAAACTTTAATATCGGCCATAAAGCCCTTGCATTGATTGTCCACATCACAACCATACACAACATACCTCATTTTCACTTTTAAACTCTTAAAAGTGATATAAAAATACCAAAAAATAAATTTAAAATACAACGCGATCTTAACAAAGACATGTTTCGTTTACAAAATATGACGGAATTACTCACAGCGTAACGTACATGGCTACGCCTACCTGCGCGGTATCATATTTTCTTTTTTCTACAAACGTGTTAAAAATGCATTTTTTAACACGCCGCAGATGCCTTAAAAATGTTACTTTATGGCACTAGTGTTAAAAGTACTTTATAGCACTAGTGTTAAAAGTAATACTATGACAACTACGACTCCAACAATGGTTGTTGGATTTTTTGACAAATGTCAACTTCATAATTTTATATTATATCTACGATGCTACTTAAAACTATGTGTTTCCAATATGTTAAACTTTCTAGAAATTGTAATTGTGTTTTTGTTTTTTATTGGCGTTTGTAGAAAAAATTTTGTATGATATTTGTGTTAAAAGTACTTTTAAGGCACTCATTTGAATTGCAGAATTCGCTTCGCTCATTCTGCAAACTTTCAAATTCGTGCCGTAAAATTGTACTTTTAACACTTATATCATAAATAACTATTTTCTACAAACGTGTTAAAAATGCGTTTTTTAACACGCCGCAGACGCCTTAAAAATGTTACTTTATGGCACTAGTGTTAAAAGTACTTTATAGCACTAGTGTTAAAAGTACTACTATGGCAACTACGACGCCAACAATGGTTGTTAGATTTTTTGACAAATGTCAACTTCATAATTTTATATTATATCTACGATGCTACTTAAAACTATGTGTTTCGAATATGTTAAACTTTCTAAAAATTGTAATTGTATTTTTGTTTTTTATTGTCGTTTGTAGAAAAAATTTTGTATGATATTTGTGTTAAAAGTACTTTTAAGGCACTCATTTGAATTGCAGAATTCGCTTCGCTCATTCTGCAAACTTTCAAATTCGTGCCGTAAAATTATACTTTTAACACTTATATCATAAATAACTATTATTTGTATCATGATCAAATGCTGTTTAAAAAAATATATTATTTTTAAAACCTATACGCACAAAAAATATCAAGAAAAACAAAAGCACCTATGTGTAGGGTGTTGTCAACGTCCTCTACGTTTAATATAAAACATAACCGCACCTTAAAAACTATTGTATGCAAAGTTGAAATAAAAAATATTAAGCAATGATCAATTTAACATAAAAAATGTAAAATATAATATATCTTTTTCTAAGGAAATAAAATTATTGGACTAAGACATGTTGGTCGAAAGCGGTCTATTTTGACTTCAAAAAGCTACTGTTAAAAGATGTCCAATTTGTTTCCAGACACCCTGTATAATGTGTCCACGGATAAGATTGACAATAGGACAAACGGGCCAAATTATTAAATATATAAAAAAGTAATTTTTAATTAACGTTTTTGCGTGCCAAAAAAATTAGATTCACGATGAGAAAGTTTTGATTTTTTGTACGAGTTGATCAAAAAATACAAAAACCTGGAACGGTGCCTTATTTACCATACTCGTAATTATCATTTTCAAGCAAAATGTTACATAAAAAAAATTGTTTCAAATTTTACCATTAACATTACAATAATACCAGAATTGTAAGATAAAATTTAAACTTTGGAAATCATGAATTAAAGCACATTATTTTTTAAGTCCCATTTCCTCATGTTATTTCATTCATCATCCACAAAGTTTAAATTTTCTTTTAAGGTAGCATTACACTGCGTGTCGAGCGACGCGCCTGGCGTGTGGAGTGCGGAGTGCCGCGTCGATGCGCTTAAAACGATCGCAATCTCACGGCCTGTATAGTCCCCGTAATTCACATTCCTATAAAAACGATTTTTTTTTAATATGCCGACTGTCCAAGATATTTAGTCCAGGCGAATAGGTTTCCTGAATCGTTTAAATAATTAATAAAATAAATTCGTTATTCGTACAAAGTTATTATTTAAATTTATTGCAAACAGTGTATTTACATTAGCTTATACCTTTCTTCAGGCCTTTTGGACTTGTAAGGAAAACTAGAACAATACAATAATTGAAAAATATAACTAATTTAATATATGCGCCCGCACTAAAATTCTTATCTCGGCTGGCGATTTTTTGTTTGGGTACAAAAAATCTTGTACCGAGTACCCGAGTCGCTCCGTTTCCGCGCGCGGCGCGTTTCCTTTGAAGTGCAATATTTACCGCCCATCGACGGGAACAGACACATGGCCTTAAGTTTGTCGCGCCAGACCGTTCCCATGGCCCGAGGCGCGTCGCTCTACACGCCGTGTAATGGGGGCTTTAGAACTTCAGATTTTGACTTATTGTACAATTTGCATTAAAATGATAAAGTAAGGCACGTCACCTGTCTGTATAATATTTTCTCATGATTCATTGTTATTTTGTTGGAAAGCAAATATTTTTTATTGAGTGACCTTTTTTCATATTTCTAAAAATTTACTCTATTGTCCTCTTGCCAATCCCAGTCCTGTATATTGGTTAGAAACTATAAATAAGTTATTTTTAGCAAAATTTGTAATCCATAATATAATATTGACTTTTTTTGCCAAGGGGGCCATGTCCCCCTTAAATTCTCGCAAGGGAGCAAGAACCCTCCTTGTTCCCGTGGTTCCAGCGCCTATGGTGTATCTATTTTTTACTAACAATAAGAAACGTACATACCATTGCCTACAAAAGTAATAATAGTCACTGAAGCAGAGATTTATCTAACCCAACAAGATTTCTTATCGTGTTGGTGAAAAATGTGTAGCAATTCCAAAATATGACATATTGAGCATAGGGTACATAGTGAAATCTCGATACGATAGGGCCGAACGGATGCAATATCATTTCAGTCCATCCCGTGTCCGCGTTAAGACCGATTCAATAATGATATTGTCAATTCCATAAAATCAAAAAGTGATGGTATGCAGGATTCTAACACTAAATACTTAGAGACATATTGCACTTATTTGCACGATTCAATTTTTTGCTAGAGTTTATTTAAAGGCTTTCAAAAAAGAAACTTTCGCTTCAAACCCGAGGTCCGTATCTTAATTCGTTTTTAAATGGCAAGCCTATAAAAATGAAAAATCGTGAAAAAAAAATTAAAATTTAAGTACCTTTATTTTTTTTATTACTTTAATAGTTGTTTAAAATAATCACCAAGAAGCCAAGAAGTAACACCTGCCACTCTCGAAAATGTGAGAAGTCAGTTCCAAAATCGACTTCATTACATCATTACTGCCAATTGCATGATGGTCATTTTATACAACTTTTTAAGTAATAAGAGTAATAAAGGTATTTAAATTTAAACAGCCATATTCTCCACCGCTAGTCCGATCTAATTTGACAACCAAAAGTTTTAAACTGACAAATGTAAGAATAAGACAACTAAGTTTTATACTATGAATTTATTTTTGAGCTTTTTCTCAAATTTATAAAGAAAAGGGCAATTTTAGTACGCACTTTCGACGATAATAGAACTAAATTTATTACAGCAATACGTCCCAAGATGAAAATCATTTGGAAACCAAGTAAGTCGCTGAAATATCAGAATAATTCATAAGTTTTTAACGACGACTTATTAACAAGGAAGGACAAAAACCTGTCAAAACATAACTGATCAACTATAAGGTCTTAATTTAAACCAATACTAAATCTTAATCCTTCTTAGTGAATCTGAACGTTAATTTTTTTTTTGACGATTTTTAGTTTTTAAAGGCTGCCATTTAAAAACGAATTAAGATACGGACCTCGGGTTTGCGCTAAAATATTTCTGACTTTCCACCATGCCAGATGGCAAAGGGTTGCATTTCAAATTTTTGACATCGACTCCCTAGCGTCACCCATTAAGGGGGTTGAAAAAGTTAAATTACATAAAAAACTAGATTTATTAACCAAAGATGCACCTAAAATTTGGTGTCTTTATCTTTACTAATAGCAAAGATATTTGTACATACTAAGACTTTCCGGACACCCTCTATTTTTATTTAAGTTTTCCCGAGAAGGAAGGTTCCGGTATTTGGTTTTGATCACTGATGATGTTTTTCAGAATTTTCTCAAAATAAAATAAAAAGATGGTTTAAAACTTTGTTGCTACTTTAACGAGCAGATATTGTTCAGTCGCAAAGTTCTCTTTATTTTTGACTTGTAGTCTGTTTGTATGTCTGTTTGCCAAGGGTATTTAGAAAAATACGTAGGTGAAAAATCGTTTTTATATAATCTTTTTCTAGTGGATGGAACTAGCCATTCAGAAATAAAGGGTATCAACATCAACTTTGCTATTAAACTAGCTCTACTTTTGAAAATGATGGCAAATTTTTACATAATTTTAGTGTTTTCAGTGAGATAATGTTGAACAACTTTTAAAAAAGCAAATATCCGGTCCTTAAACAAAAAAGAAATTCCTTGTGCATCTTTTTTTAATATAATTATGTAGTTTGCAATCACCTGTTGGTGTCAAATTTTATTTATTTTATTATAATTTATTCAATCGCAGTATTTATCACAACACACGTTTCATTCGATGCAACTCAGTTCAAATATCTCTCGGAACAGGACTGGCTGACATTAATGAGCTGCATCTGATCGGTTCCATCCACTCGAAAATAAAGATGTGCACATACTGATTTATCTAATATTTATAAATAACAGTTAGTTAGTCAGGATCAGGGTCAGCTTTAATCAGACATATTCGATAACATTACTTTTGCTGACGATAGTATGTTAATGAAAAAAAAAAACATTTTCTATCCTTACCATTAAACATCGCAAAGAAATAAGGACTAACTGAAGCCAAGACCACTTTGTGCGCTCTAAATTTTTCTATTCCTATTTTTAAAATGATATCGCACAACTAAAAAAAAGAATAACAGTACTAATAAATATCTTGTCTAATAATTAAAAAATCTATTCTAATAAATCCATAACAGCAAAACAGTTTTTAACAAAATTTGATTTCCAGTAATGTGTACCATTATTTGTACTTTGGTACGGTAGTGTTATTTTTTTAGGGAAATATAGCTTATTTTGGACAGATTTGGTTTCGAAAGGCAGCATTTACATTATTACATTACATATACACATACACTACACTAGTTTACAAAATTTCCCTTTTGGTCTGTTGCTGCACATTTAGTAGCTGATTATATATACTTTTAAAGCATTTTTTTCAAATCTATATAGATATATATAACTAGTGTTATGTATAAATGTAATGAAAAATTAATAAACTGAACACAAAAAAGAAATGAACTCAATATGGAATTAGAATCATAGTATCCATGAGAGTCCCCTAGTGCACAAACTGCGCCACGGACGCTGTTGAAGCGAGAGATTAATTTTTGATACATTGGACCATATACGTAATTGGACTATCCATAACCTATAACACTAAAATTACACAATTAATTAAGCAAAGTACCAAAATAATTACAATTTATAATTTTTCCCTTTAATTATGGATTAAGACCTGCATATTGGCCAAATTTTAAGTTTCTAGCCTCACTGGAAATACCCTAAAATTTTCATTATACATCAACGCGTCGAGAAGGTCCGAATAAACGTTTTCAACGTTAGAAAAATGAGCGCTGAACACTGCTTTTACAGGGGCGGATTTAGAGAGGGGCGCAGCCCCCCTCCCCCGAACATTGTACACAAAGGATTTCACTATAGGTACTATTCCTACAAAATATTATAAATAACAACAAATATTTGCTGTCTACGTAAGCTATTATGTTATACCACAAAAATATAAATATTAGATCTATAATAATAATAATAATAATACGTATATAAAAAATGAAAGCATTTTTGGCATTTCTGATTTACATGCTCCTAAATTGTTTCTGAAAACGTTCCATACACATCTTATTAAAATTTTGGCCCGATCGGCGATCGTTTGGGCTTGTAAAGGAAATGAATAACCGAATAGTCTTTTATTTGAAAATCATGTGTTTCGAAAGTAAGTTTTGTTAAAAACGGCTTTTTCGACAAATTCTTTTTCGAAAATATTTTTTCAAAAACACATTTCGAAAGTACATTTTTTGAAAAATATCTGTTGAAAGAAATAACTTTTCAAAAACAGGTAGGCATTTTCCGAAAATGTATTTTTTTGAAAACCGAATTATGAACTCTATTAAGTTCGAGAATGATAATGAAAAAAAGGCAATTAAAACCTAAACTAAGCTTTTTTGGGTTTGATCAGGTTTCCTAGGTTACTCTGTTGTAAATTAATTTTTAAAAAAGATAATTTCTCGAACAAATTGATATTCGAAAAGCGTATTGCGAAAAAAAAATAATTTCAAAAAAATACCAACCGTTCTGTTTAAAACATCTTTCTCGAAATTTTTTTTTTCGAAAAACAGCTTTTCCGTAAGATGCTTTTTCGAAAATGGAAATTTTTTCGATAATATATTTTTTTTAAATAATCTATCAAAATCCATTTTCCGAAAATATATTTTTTCGAAAATTAAATAATGAACTCCACTAGCTTAGAAAATGTCGATGAAAAATAAATAGAAAAATATCCTGAATCCTTGTGCCTGGTCAGATGTCAGATTTCCTAGGTCTGCTACGTGTTTTACTGTATAGTAAACTACTTTTTCAAAAAAGCGTTTTTTGAAAAAATGTCTTTCAAAAATCCTTCTTCGAAAAAATGTTTGACAAAATGTACTTTCTAAAAAGACATTTTCTCACAAAATGTTAGTGCTTTTAAAAAAAAATCGGTTCTCGAAAAGGAAATTTGAAAAATACCCCCAATTTTCGAATAACTGCATTTTCAAAAAAACTTGCTTTAAAAAAATGTGTTTTCGAAAAATTTTCGTATATCAATCCAAATGGACAGAAGATACAATTAAAAAAATGCTATAGTATTTACACATTCATATCAATAAATCAATTTGTCTAAGCTCAGGATGATCAAGCGTTTTGTTTTAGTCAGAACGGGCTTACATTTTTTGTCCATTCTTCTGAGTGGGAAACATTTCCCGTCCGGAATTAGACATTGCGGACATTCTAAAAATATTTCTAACCCTGCCTGTTACTACTGCTTCTGGAGAACGTTCCTTTTCAGTTTTAAAAAGAATTAAAAATTATTTAATTAACACTATTAACAGTTTGTTACAGGATAAGACTTCAAGTCTTTCAATGTTTCTAATCGAATCAGGTGTGGTTAGCTCACTAGATTGCGATGAAATTATTGATTTATTTTCGAAAGAAAAAGCTAGAAGGAAGTACTATTAATTGTTTTAGTATATTCTTTTCGTTTTCTCTGTAAAGTTTGTAAAACATATTATCACAAGGTAAATAAGAATCTGTATTACGCAGCTAGTTTCTGCTTTGTTAGGAGAACATACAATGTGTAAACAATTAAAAATGAAATTGACTCATTTTTCCAGCTTAGCTAAATTTTTGGCTATTTTATTAATAACTTAGTCTAAACTGAGTCCTAGGACTCTAAACCAATTTTTTCGCAACGGGTTTTATATTACTTTTTTCAAAATTGCAGCCATGGTTAGCAAAAAAATACAAATATCGAGAATTACAGATGAACGAAACCGACAGATGAGAATTTTATTATTATTAAACAAAAGAAACACATTTTTTATTAGACATTCTCACGGGCGGATTTTGAAATTTTAAAGGTGAATATCTCCATTGCAACTTACGGGACCCATGCCAAGTTCAGAGGTTTTAATAGTGAGTCTACTAAGAATGTTTTGGTAAAGAAAAAATATATTTTGTAATTTACGAAAAAAAGTTGAATTTTTGCTGTGTTGTGTGTAAGAAAAAATGAACACGTTTAGGTATTTTATTTATTATTTTTTCTAAACAAATTTTACATCATTTTGTCGACCGTTTTTAAATTTTGAGAGAAAAAAATGTGTCAGTAGAAAGTTAGTCATCTGAATATTTTTTTTATTATATTTTAGGTGGAAAAAAAATTCAAATGACTATAACTTTCTACTAATACATTTTTTTCTCTCAAAATTTAACAATTGTCGACAAAATGATGTAAAATTTGTTTAGAAAAAATAATGAATAAAATACCTAAACGTGTTTATTTTTTCTTAGGGGGGCACAGCAAAAATTGAACTTTTTTCGCAAATTACAAAATATTTTTTTTTTCTTTACAAAAACATTCCTAGTAGGCTCACTATTAAAACCCCTGAACTTGGCATGGGTCCCGTAAGTAGCAACAGCAACAGAGATATACAACAATATACAGTTTCTATATGCGCCCCTAAGCTCAGACATCTATGGAGTCAATATGAAGTTCGTAAAAAGTATAAAAAACCTAATATATGTACATTCCAGTAGCAAAGCTAATAAATCTGTGTTTTAAAAATAATATATTTCCTTCAAAATTAAAAACAACAAAAGTTCTTCCAATCGTTAGAAATGGGGCAGCACTCTGGTTTCTAATTAAAGACCAATATCCTTGTTGTCTGTTTTCTCGAAAGTTTTTGAGAAGTGTATGGCAAACAGGATGACTTCTTTCTTTGAAGACAATAATCTTTTTACATCAAACCAGTTTGGTTTTAGAAGGGGTAGAAGTATCTCTCTTGAAATTCTTAACCTGATCTCTGATGTGATGAATTCATTTGAGAAACGAGAGTATAACGCAACTGCTTTTTGCGACTTGAGCAAAGCCTTTGATTGTGTCACCCACAGTATTCTTTTATCTAAGCTTAAGTGCTACAATTTTCATCCAGATAGTAAACAGTTAATAAAGTCATACTTGGAAAACAGAACCCAAATAGTTATGGTGGGGGAGGTGTCGTCGGGGGAGACAGTGATGGATTTCGGTGTCCCGCAAGGGTCAATTTTAGGACCTCTTCTATTTCTTATATACATTAATGATTTACCATTGGTGGACCCGACTGCTACGTTCACTCTCTTCGCTGATGATACGTCTTTGTCCTGTAGTGGGACCTCATATGATACTGTCACTGAGAGGCTGAGGGTGTTACAGTCACAGGCGGAAGGTTGGATCAATCCAAACAGGCTATTACTGAATAAAGGTAAAACTCACATAATGTATTTCTCACTGAGAGACCTATCTAACGAGCCTGAGAACCTTGCAAATGTAAAATTTTTGGGAATTCAAGTCGATATAACGCTTAAATTTGATGTCCTCGTAGATTATGTATGCATGCCAGAGACTTAGAAAGAGTGTCTTTGCTCTGAGGGGCTACGAATCTCTGTTTCCCCTGGGGTGCGTAGGACGGCATATTTTACTCTCGTGCACTCAATACTTTCGTATGCAGTCTTAGTATGGGACATTCAACACATACTTGCAGAGTCTTTGCGCTTCAGAGAAGGGCCATCAGGATTGTGGCTGGACTTTCATATAGAGAGGACTGCAGGGATGCCTTCCGTTCTCTTCCGATTCTTACCCTCCCGTCTGTCTATATCAGGGATGGCCAACTTTTTTGTAAGATGTGCCACTTTTGCAAACAAAAATTGTGGGTGTGCCACTCATTTTTCGGAAGGCAATATTTTATGTTTTTGTATGAGGTTAATGGCGCGTGGCGCGCCGCGCCGCAAGCAACATTTTTTTGTGCAAAATATATTTATGACAAATGTTTACGTGCCACTCTAGACAGCCAGGCGTGCCACTATGTTGGACGAGTGCCGCGGGTTGGCCACCCCTGGTCTATATCCTTGAAAATCTGCTCTACATTAAGACCTATGAGGATAAATACATATCACGTAGTGTCATACATAACTATAACACTAGAAATAAGGTTAACTTGGAGGTGGCATATCAGAGGCTGAGGAGATGTCAGGGTGGACCTGATTTCCTGGGTGTTAGTTTTACAACAAAATACCGATTGCAATAAGATTGCTTCCAATAAAAAATTTTAAAGATCGAGTGAGGAGGTTCCTGGTGAGGGAAGTCTTTTACAGAGTGGACGATTTCCTAAAATTTGAGTCATCACGACTAGGGTTGTAGTCTGTCATTTTTAATATGTTGTTTGTTCGATATATGTCAAAAAAGTTTGTTTTATATTTTCTTTAATCTAACATATATTTTGTAGTAAAGATTTTATTCTGTTTTTGTATTGACTTGTGTAAATGCTTATTGTGTACTTAGCACCAAAAAATTATTATTATTCTCATTATTATTATTATTAATAGGGCCTCAAATCTGTCTGGCGCCTAGGGCCTCACTTTGGGTAGAACCGGCCCTGCTCCCCCCATATTAAATACTAAATCCGCCCCTGTGCTTTTATAAGGGGGGCACCACATGGGTGAAACTTGAATTGAATAAGTGGAAACACGACCGTTAAACCATTAGTGTGCCAGCGTAAACAGAGGTGGCACTGTAGGATAATTCTTCTGCAACCATCATTTCACTTGTTCTTTGAACTTTAAGACAGCTGACACTTGGCTGACACGTTTGTCAAATTTCGCCGCGATCTGTGACAGGTCGGTGCAATAATTATTTTGTGTTTTAAACAATTTCATTCCCAATTTTTGTATTTTTTGCATTCATTTATAAGGTAGAAACTGTTGCGAATTTTAGGATGGTTTTAAGTGAATAGAAGTGAAGTGAAAGTGTATGTTGTGTTGTAATACTAAAATGTGTTTAAAGAACAATCGTAAGAAAAGACAATTTCTTGCCTGCAAAGGTATCAAAAGATAATAATATTATTTATAATGGCTTTTGACCTGCTGAACAACGTGATGTGATTAGAATTTACTTGATACTAAAGAAAAAGATGTTCCCCGGAATCATCCGGTAATTTTAATTGTGCAATCATGTTCAGCAGGTCACAATTCACAAGAAATGTCATTTTTGTCACCTGTCTTGATAAACCAAAAAAGCCTTTTTTAACAGTGTTCTTTTTGGTTATTCTTTAATAATTCTGCTTGTGTTTAAACAATATCTTTAATATCTGTTTTAAATAATTCTGGGTTGCAGTGCAGGCAGAGAAATTACTTAGCCTCGACTCAATGTTGTCTGTTAATTTTTTAAATTTTTCTTCCCTTCACCCCCTAATTTTTTTAGAAATCCTGGTAGACGATGTTTTAATGCTGGTTTTACATTTGTGTAGTTATCTATTCCTACATGAATTTCAGCATGCTAACATGAATTCATATAACAATGTGGATTATCTTTCGAGCTCAGGAGTTAACGGTATTTAGTAAAAGATAATATAGTCGCAACTTTATGAAAATTTACACATTTAGGTACATGGAAAACTACTCACATAAAAGAAACATATCCCATTTATTTGCATTTTGGACTATTTTGTAAATAACAATGTGATAACAATAACTGTTTGGTAAATAAAGCCGACATGTACAACTTTGTAGTTTTATTATATAATTTATATTTTACATATTATACTGGGTAGGGTTTAGAAGTATCAGTATTTTATTGTTAAAGACTATTATTGTTTTTTAATTTGTAATTTCCTCTAAAATATAATTTAATCAGTAAAATCATCAATTTATAGCTGGTTTTACTGAATACATAATATTTTATTGTGTCATACGAAAAAAAAACAATAAATCGTCAGTAGTAAAGGTTGATGCTCCCCGAGTCTCCGCATGCGCAGTAGGGTCGACCTTGAACGCCCAGGTGTGCTATTGTTATTTGGCCTTGATATGCGCAGGTGTTATTCCAAGGTCAAGGTCAAGAACTTGGCCTTGAACGCGAGCAGATGTTTCTTTGTTTGGTGATGACCAGGTGTACGATGCTTATTTCAAGGTTACATTTGCGGTGCATATTTTCAATGAATGCGAGCAGCTGTTTCTTGCTTGGCCTTGAACGCGAGCAGATGTTTCTTTGTTTGGTGATGACCAGGTGGACGACGCTTATTTCAAGGTTACATTTGTTTTGTATTTTTCGAGGTCGTCGGATGTATTCCTCCCACCATAAATAAATACTTGACCTTGGATTACTTCCTAATAAATATGGCTCATTTCGAAAATAGCTTTCATTGTCACTCATACATCGTATGCGTTAACTGTTGCTTTGGCATATAAAGTATTGTGTTTGTGGTGTGTTCTACAAGTGTTTATTCAAGGTACTTGACAGTAATTGTTTTTATTGTATTTTAAATCATGAGCATTTCAAAGCAGACCATAGCCGAAATTAATAATATGATAAACCAAGATATTCAATTTCTGGAACGTAGAAAATTCTCTACATTAACGGTGGGCAAAATTTATATGATAAAAAAAATTAATTCTTTGACTTCACGTTTTGGAAAAGCCATTATCGTCACATTGTTTGATCCAACACATCAAGCAACATTTGAAACATTTTTACCATCACGCGTAGCTGAAATTCTGACAGAGGATACTATTGAAATGATGAATAACTCCGGTGATCAGTACACCTTAACTTATTTGGGGCAAAGCTCACATGTATTCTCTGGAGGTAATACTAGAGCGTTGTTAAATTTTGGTTGTTTGTAATATATTGTTGATTAGGCTATTTTAATGTTGATTTAAAATGTAATAAAATAGTTCTTGTTAAGTATATATCGAAAAACACACACTCACACACAATCACATGTCCATTATTTTCTATTTAAGATGTGTGACTGCCCTACTGTCATTGAAAATCGAGATATGTACATTAATTGGTTATCATGTAAATTAAGAGAGCTGGCTGAAGAAATACTACACTTTGCAAATTATGGTAAATCCGATGTGGGTTTTAGTGAAAGTCAGTATAGGAAGTATATGAAAGACGCCGTAAATTTCACGGCTGGAGCACATACGTGCGAGAAATACCTATATGGAACCATTGATCTGGACGAATTTTGCGCTGGAATGATAAATGAAGAATTGGGAAGCTACCTATTCGAAGTGCCCCATTTACCCGATGAATTAGCTACAAAATATGGTTTGGCTCCCGCAGATGATACCACTATTCTTGATGACCTTGGAAATAAAGCAGTCACCAATGAAGTTGATAGTAAAGCATTGGCTACTGTTAGCGATGACGAGATGGAGTGTGTTCAAGAAGATGAAGAAAATCTTTAATTCATTGTATAATATAATAACATGAGATGTTAAATAAATGATTATGTACCTAAATTATTGTTTAATTTTTTATAAATAGGCAACCTTCACAAAAATCACATCAGTTTAAGCTAAAAATGGGTCGTGTTAACAACACAATTGATAAATTTGGGCGCCAAAAATTTAATGACCAAAATCACATTGTTCTTGTTGGACAACCAGGAGTTGGATTTAGATTGACCGATGATGGTCAATATGATATACAAGGGAAATCTTTAACTAATGTAGCACCACCAAAGAATCCTGGGGATGCCGCTAATCAGGAATATGTTCTTGAACAAAGGCGTGAAATTATTAAAAAACTTAGTGAATTAGTGAATAATGATGTTTTGGAATATGTTAGAAAAGAACTTAATGAAATGAATAAAAAGCTTGCTGAAGAGGCGAATGAAGATTTTTTGCAATCTATTACAAAAAGACTTAAGGAAATCGATTCAAAATTGTTGAATCAAGAAAAAGCTATTCAGCGTATACGTATTACGCGCATGTAGATAAAGAAACAAGTCTATTCTGTGTATGGTGACCTCGATTTTACATGGGATATGAGAGTGGAGGGGTTTGAAGGTCACCTAACAGATACAAATAGAGGCACAAAACTTTCTTGTTTCAGTCTGCATTTCAGTACTTCCAGAATACTACATAGTAATTTATTTTCTCAAAATGCAGTCACCAAAAAGTGAACGTCAAATTGCAGTTGTTCGCCCATTCTCTGTAAACGGTCGTCAGATGTGTGCCAATTGCGAAAATTGGGAATTTATTAGTGGAATAATGGGTTTCTGTGAATGGTGTCAAAATGAGTACCATAAGAAACATGGGATGAAATCACCGCAACAAATATCTCGTGAAAATTCTAGTGAATCTCTGCAAAGTCTCGCTGTCTCAGTGGGAGGTTCATCAGAACATAATAATCACGATACGCCGGAATTCAGTCAAGAAGGGCAGCGCTGGACTTCTTCAAGCAATTTTGAAGATCTCGAAATAATTAACGAATCACCGCAAAGTCCTGTTTTCTTAGAAGGAGGAGGAGGAGGAGTAGGGGGAGGAGGTTCATCAGAACGTAATAATAGTGAGACCATGGAATTCGACCAAGAAGGGCAGCGCTGGTAATTCCGAAAAATAGAGACAATTTAGATATAGTGTAAAAGTTTCTTATGATAGTCATGTAATTTTAAATTTATGTGAAAAAGTGCGTTTTTCTAATGATAGTGTGTATGTATTATTTAAATCTTAATAAAAATCTTTTTGTACTAAATATGTTTATTATTCACCATACATTTGAATTAACAAATCGCTCTTGATATATATTATTTCTGTGGTTCCGTTCTAAAATCCTCGCTAGCATTACATCCATTTTTCCAATTCTCCTTTGAAAACGATATCTATCAAGTATTAGTTGCTGAAAATTACTTTGTCTGGCTTGTCTATATGCAAAACACCAAACAGACATACGGTGGATAATATTTCTTTCTTCGTCAAATCTTACTTGCTTCATGGTGTATTGTAAAATGAATTTTTATTAGTTATGTCATTTATATATAGGCTGAACATAAAGAGAGTGAATTAGTTTTACTTTAAAATGGGTCGTGTTAACAACACAATTGATAAATTTGGTCGACAGAAAACTCCTGTTTGTAACAACTTATCGCGAGGGTTGCCCGGAATCGGATTTAAACTTACTTCAGATGGACATTTTGATATAGAGGGAAAATTATTAAGGAATGTTGCCCAACCGATAAATGATAATGATGCTGCTACCAAAGAATATGTCCTTACGGAAGTTCATCAACTTGGTTCGCAGATAAATACCATACTTAGTAATGTGCTAGTACCGGTTTTTCAAAAAATGTTTGAAGATGATGAGACCAAAATTACGTACCTTAAGGAAAAAATGTATCAAATTCACTCACATGCTGCACGGTATACTACAACGAAGATAAAGGATCCAAAAAAACCAAAATGGAAACCAACCTAGATAAAGTTCTATTTAAAAACATAATTATACTGTTAAATTGAAAATAAAACGAATAATTATGAAAAGCAATATTTATTTTTATTATTTATAATGCATACATACGTAACGTAAAACCTATTTGATAATATTTATACAATATCTGATTTGTCTATCCAAGAATTAAATTGATTTGGAAAACCTAACCATTTTACAAACAATTGATCGTTTTGATTGTTCTTGCGTTTTCTAAGAATTTTCTCAACTAAATAAACACCAGGGCTAGCTGTCTTTTGCAGTTCTGCTTCGTAAAAACATCCTTTAATAGGTTGACCTTCCAATGATTGCAGCAAGTAGGTGGGTGGATTTGTAATATTAACTTTTGCTATTTCAAACAGTTCCGTGGACCAGGAAGGCGTATATCCTTTGTCAAATACACCTTTGTACTTGCTAATGCGAACAACGTCACCCAAATGAAATTTTTTTTTCTTCGGAGCAATTTTCAAATAGTCATATGCTTTAATAGGGGTATCCTCTTTTACACTGTTAGGCTTCATTCCAATGGTGCGGTGTTTAGTGTTATTATAGGTCTTCGTTATAGCTGGTAATATTTGTAACCATCTGTAAGAACCTCTAGCCGAGAATTGTTTATATAACTTATTTTTCAAAGTTCTTATAACACGCTCAACAATTGCCGCTTTTTTCGTGCTATATGTGGAATAATGGTTTATATTATATTTTTTCATGAGGGCTTGAAAGGTGCTATTATAAAATTCCTTTCCTTGATCACTCTGTAAATTGTTTGGTGCATATGATGCTTCTTCAATGATGCTTTTCATGGCATTCGTAACTTCAACACCGGTCTTATTCTTAACTGCTTTGGTGTACACGAATTTGGAGTAACAGTTTATACATACAACAATGTAACGGTAACCATCATTGTCAGTAGCATATTGCTGCATTTCCGCCAAATCAATTTGCCACAAATCTCGATATCCTTTTATGACTGTACGTCTTCTAACAAAATTTTTCCTTGCTGTCCTATGTAATTCATTTACGACTTTAATTTTTTCTCGGCTAGGATCCATATTATAAGGTTCCACGTCTTATCAGACACTGAGGATGGCAACTACGTGCAAAACTTAATATATTATTCCTTCTTCTCGAAGCTCTTCCATAATTGACATAATCTCATTATCATGTCCGGTATGTCCAGCTACTTTTGACCCCCACAATAATCGTAATCTATCCACTAACTCCTTAGGTTTATTCCAATAAACATATTGAGATGATTTCGACGATAGGCGCTTTTTTGCTGGTAGTTGGATTTTGTTGTCGCCTTTTTTTCTTCCTACACCACCACCACCACCCAGTTTAGTTCCCGTAATTAGCGGTTTTATGATTCGTAAATATTTTCTCCATCGGGTTTCTCTTAAACCACGTTTCTTGTCATAACCGTCGTATGCCGCATCGGTCAATTTCAAAATGGTTTGGTATTTTCGAAGTACATCTAGATTAATTTCGTCTTCATTACCTAGGAGTGGTGGATTTTTTAGAAAAATCAAATCGTAAAGATCAGCCGTTCCATCGAATTCAGCAATGTTTGTTTTGTTCTTGTATAACACCATCTTTCCGTTTGTTAGAAAATGAACCACTAAGTTGCCAATATATTTTGTTGATTTATTTTCTTTTTTACCAAAGCGTACACCATACACGGTATCATAATGAGATGGCTCCAATTTTAATCCATTTAAATAATCTTGAATAGTTTTTGCGGCTGAACTGCTACCACTTGATGTGTGTGGTGATGTGTGAGATGATGTTATCGTTGAAGGGGAAGGGGTTTCGAACAGTGACCCACGATTTCCACGTTTCGGTGTAGGAATCGGTGTAGATGTTTCAAAATCCGCTTCTGTTGGATGTTCTTCAAACATTTTCGCCATTCCCACCGAGCTGCTGCTGCTGCTACTCCGACTTTGTGGTTTAGTCGTAGTACTTGATTTTTTAGTTACGTACTGCTGCTGCTGCTGCTTTACGGCTTTAGATATAGATTCTAGTGGTTTAGAAACTGGTTCATAAAACTTTTCCAAATCATGTTCATTCTGCACTTTAGCTGCTTTAATTTGTTTAAATTTTTTTCTAACCGCATTTGTAGTTTCCAGTAGCTTTCGTTTTAATTCGATTTCTTCATTCATGATGCTTTCAAAGCACCGTTCAACGATGAAATGATTATCCAAGTTATTATTATAGGAATATATAACTATCGAATCCCTTGCGGTATCTGCCCGAATTTACATCACTATCCTTGTCAATAACTAAAAAACCATATTTATTATCCCAACATTTAGCACACATCTCTTGAAATTGTGTAAACGTCAGGTCGGGTGAAACGTGATCGGAAAATATATGTTTCATATTCATCTCATCTTGTTTAAACATAATAATGAAGTTGGCATTATCCCGGACGAGCTGCTTAGGAACACGAGAATACGTTTGCGCCAAGTAAAAGGCATCCACATTTTTGTGACGTCCCATGCTAAAATACGATCTTATAACGTCCTGTTTCTCACACATAACGTCATCAAAAATAAATATTGAATTAGGTTTAGCATCTGACGGTTCCACAATGTTATTTGCGTCGCTAAAAGCGTAGTAGCCAAGACCTTTGATTGGAGATAAAATTGTCTTTAAATATTCATATTTTGGTTGATAGAGCGACTTTGAATAGATATAAACATTTTCGAAACGCAGTCCCGATGGGTGAGTAAGCAGCGAAATCATAACATTTGTTTTTCCACAGTTTGAAGGTCCTATTAATAATCCACGAATAGATGACGGTAGCAAAGGACCATGTCTTTTAAATAATTTTTGTTCTAGTCCAGAGCCGACCTTTACATCGAGATTATCGACGGGAAGTTTTTGTTTAAGATTGACGATACGCATCTTAACAAAATCTATATTTTATACTGAACTTTCACGTAAACTATCATTCAGATGTCGCTCGTCAGACGAAGTAGACGGTCTCGTTTATCAAGTAAGACTGGAAGCGGTATTGTTAATTCAGTAATTAATAGGCTACCGTTCGAGTTACACATTCCAGGCTATCAGTATTGCGGGCCCGGGACGAAAATAGTAAAACGTGTGGCAAGAGGAGATCAAGGAATTAATTCTTTGGATGTCGCATGCAAAAAACACGATTTAGCCTATTTGCGTAATAGTGAAAATTTAAGTGCTCGCCACCAAGCAGATCAGGAACTCGAGCAAAGCGCGTGGAAAAGAGTAAAATCTAAAGACTCTAGCGCTGGTGAAAAAGCTGCAGCTTGGTTGGTAACCAACATTATGAAAGCGAAACAACGTTTTGGTATGGGTGTATCATCATCAAAATCGAGAAAAGCATCCACTAGAGGTAAACGTCGCTTCCAGCGCCGCCGCCGCCACACTAAAGGAAATGGCGTCGGTAAACATAAGCGAGTACACAAAGTAGCTTTTGGATCATCTATTAGACGACCCGTTCGATCAGAATTGTTAAAAGCTGGTGGGAAAAAACTTATCGAGAAAAATATCATGAAAGCATCGAAAATAGCTGCAGTAGCTGCACGTAAATCCCTAAGAATAGCCGGTGGCAAACGAAAAATTCGCACGCCTAGAATCATTCCAATTCCGAAGACTGGGGGGATATTACCGTTAATACCAATATTTGCAGGACTATCCGCCTTAGGTTCATTAGCAGGTGGTGCAGCAGGCATCGTGCGTGCCGTAAAAGCAGTAAAAAAGTCGACTGCAGAAAAAATAGGTACCGGCTTACATCTAAGTTCAAGAGGAAATGGATTATATTTGAAACCATATCGCACAGGTTTGGGATTATTTATAAACAACAGCAAAAATAAGAAATCAAAAAACTAATAGAATCCCTACCTCAAAGACCACTATCCAATATTGATATAGAAAAGTACGCCTTAAAAATGAAAATACCACACTTTCGAGGCGTATATATGAGAGATTCATTACCTGTACGCGGTCCCAAACGTTATGAGGCCGCCATTATAAATTTGGATAGTATGTCGGGTGTAGGGACTCATTGGGTAGCATATAGAAAAAGCAATTCTGATGTAACATACTACGATAGTTTCGGTGATTTACCCCCACCTATGGAATTGGTACGATATCTGCAGATGGGTTCCGAAGCGACGAAGAAAATTTACTATACATACGACCGTCAACAAGAATTTGGAACAGTCTGGTGTGGACATTTGTGTTTGAAGTTTCTTTTACAATCATAAAAAAGTATGTCTTTGACACCCCAAATGGAACGTGACAACTACACCAAAATGTTGCTATCACTTAAAGCATATCGTGAAGTCGGAGGATTACAAAAAATGACAGCTGAACAGTTAGAAAATACGCCCAAAGAAGTGTTGATCGCATTAGCTCCAAATGAAATAGCACTAGTTTGGGATAGGTTACCTAATCACCTAAAAAGTGACGTCGATATATTGAAATATCAATACTGTTTCGAACATTATAATAGCAATAATTCAGATTCGGACGAGGGCGATGGACCGATACCAAAAAAAATATTTTGTTGTTATTGCAAAATTAACGATGTGAATATAAAGGCAGAAAACAGTTTAAAAACGTCCAAAGGAATAAAGCAACGCTTCAGCTTAAATCCATTTAACTGTTGCAAACAGCAATAAAATAGCTACACAAATAGTTTCGTGGTCAGTCATGTCTTACACATTCACTCTAACAGGACATTCAAGTGTCTTAAGTGCGGATTTTTACCCACCCATCGAGTTAAATACAACAAGCAAATATGGAGTTGCACTGCTGGGATTTTACACATATAATTCGATTTTTAATATCGACGAAAGCAATAATTCATTCAGCCATTTGAAAACAGCTATACCAAAGCATTTAAGGATTCCACCAGGAGCTTACGAAATTAATGAAATAGCAAAAGCCATGTACACCGCTTTAAAAGAGTCATGCAATGAAGTTGGTGCCGATTTATTTTCATTAACAGCCAATAATAATACGTTAAAATGTGAGCTAAAGTCAAAATATAGCATCGATTTCCGAGGTAGCAATAGTATCGGCAAAGTGCTCGGATTTGGCTCTGTGTTGCTGCAAGGTGGACAAAGACACGAATCAAGTACCATCGTGGACATAATGAAAGTGCGCATCGTACGTGTGGATTGTAATATAATTTCCGGAGCATACCTGAATTCTTTGGAAAGTCATACGTTATTTGAATTTGATATTGACGTCGAACCCGGTTACAAAATCTCTAAAGAACCGCAAAATAATATTTATATGCCGATAATGCCGGATGGTCGTCAGTTTATCGACAACATTACTCTACGCATCTTGGACGATAGCGGTGATTTGATCGATTTTCGAGGTGAGAAAATAATAGTTAAACTAGAGTTGAAAAAAATCGTATAATGGGTTTTTGCTTTAACCGTCAACTGCATAAGCTGTCAACAATTCAAGATTCAGTTAAACGACATAAAAGTAAGCAGACAACACAGTCAAGGTTCATTCGCAAGTCAGACGGACGATCGAAAACACATCTGCACAGCAATCGCCAGCTCTCCGTGAAAGATTGCAAATTTCTACAATCGATCGGTTTGAAAGTGAGAAAAATTAGAAAATGATGGCCGCTAGCAGTGACAAAATCGAAGTTTTTACCGAACCCATTTTTGATAACTCCATTATTAGTTTTCAAGAACACACATATAAACCTTACGGTTCTCCAACATTCCGCAATTCCGATGAAATTCGTATACCTGTACACTTTCAAGATATCATTTTGGATATATCGGATAGTTACATTTACATCGAAGGAACATTTAAACCCAAAGATGTTAGTAAGAAATGTTATCTATCAAATAATGCCATCGCCTTTCTATTCGACGAATGTCGTTATGAAATGGGAGGGGAGCAAGTTGCCGTCGTTCGGAAACCCGGAATTACTACAACGATGAAAACTATGGTGTCATTGGGTGCCGCACAAAATAGAGCTCTCATGGCATGTGGATGGGGTCTAGACGAAGCAAATCAAGGTATACTAGATTCCACAAGTAACGTGTTCTCCGGCAAGCTTCCTCTAAAATATCTCATGGGTTTCGCAGAGGATTATTCAAAGGGTATTTTTAACGTCAAGCAAGAGTTGATTTTAATTATCGCCCGCACTTTCAACAATTGCTATATCGGCGAAGTAGATGCAGACATTTCAATTGAAAAAATTGAATGGAAAATTCGTCACATTATTCCAGACGATCGACAGAAGTTAAAGATATTATCACGCATGAATAAAGGTGGCAGTAACGCAAACGTTCCAATGGCTTACCGTAAATGGGATCTTTACGAGCTACCTTCTTTGAGAGAAACATCGTCAGACGTATGGGCCTTAAGAACTAGCACGAGTCTCGAAAAACCGAGATATTTGATTATCGGTTTTCAACCAACCAGCTCTTCCGACAACAGAGCAAAAGATAGCACACAATTTACAACGGCCGATATAAGTGATATTAGGCTCTATCTGAACTCTGCCGTATTTCCGTACGAAAGATGGAATTTAGATTTTTCAAAGAAACTGTATGCCGCAGCCTATTATAATTATGAGAATTTTCAAGCTAGCTACTACCAGCGAGAACTGAGCGATCCTATGATGAGTTTTGCCGACTATCTGCAAAATCCGTTATTCGTAATCGATTGCAGTCACCAACCAGAAGCCGTTAGGACGTCCACAGTGGACGTGAAATTGGAGTTCGAAACACGCAAAAGTAAATTTCCTAAAGACATTAAAGTGTACGCGTTAGTTATTCACGATGCATTTTTTAGCTACAATATACTTAATGGTTCTGTTACTAACAAATCAATACATTAGTTTGAAGTTGTGTAATTCTCCAAATTATGTACTTTACATATTTAAAATAAACTTATAAACGACACATTTCAGTTTTATTTTTACTACATACGACATATTTGAGGCTTATTTTAATACTTCAAAGGTGGGGCTTGGGTAAATAAGGTTATGAGGTGAAGAATAGAGAGAAATTTAGGAGAGGGGTGGGGAAAGAATGTATATAAGACGTGATTTAGAAAATGAGATTCACTCGAAGCCAAGATGTCATCAAGCTCGGATAATGGTTATTCCAGCGATGACGATCAGGCAATCGCACATAATGCGCAACATAGGGGTGTACGCAATACGCGTAGGTTTAGACCTAGGTATTGCATCTGGCACTGCTATGTAAAAGTTGGACCCCACCTCATCTATTGTATGCACTGCTACACAGGATTTAGGGGTCAGATAGGTGCTAGATTCATATCGTGCCATTTCACAGTGGGGGCACGATGTGAGCGTATGCAGAACTACTCGAGGTGTCGTCGGTGTCGGGAGAGACTGTTTACAGTCACTCACCGGAACTCATGCCTTATTTGCAATAGGACTTAAATTCCTATTACAAATAAGGACCCTCAAATAACAACCCTGCCTGCCCCCTGACAAAATCAGTCCTTTTCAGGACTACAGAATATTTGATCGTAGTTTGTAGTTAAACACTATGTTTCCTAAGGAAGATATTTCTCGAAGGAAAAATTGTGTTACTTTGGGTGAGAGATGCATTATGTGTTTAAATCATACATAGATAGTGAGAGAAAGAGCATTTGCAAGATTTAGCTTGTAGTTTTTATGTATGATAAGAACGCATATGCCTCTAGTTATTCAAAGTGACATAACTTTCTATCAAGAAACATATTTAAAAAAATAAATTCACTCTGGGTTGATACGCTCAAAAAGATACATCAGAATTTTTGTCGTTTCCCATAGAACGTTGGCAAACCTGCTCTTAAGTATGAGAAAAACAGACGTATCCTTTCAGTGTAACAAAATATTTCGAACAAGAAATCTATTCTATAGGAAATATTTTGTTACTCTGAAAGGATATGTTAGAACCGTTTAGCCCCACTCTCACCCCCACTCTCACCCCCCACCATCCTAAATGCTTTTAAAAGCGGGAGCAGCCATCACAATTTTCATTTCTCAACCAGCCATGAAGTGGGACAGGCTGATGTTAAGGACGACAAGGGAGTCCAAAATAAGTGAGTTTTGGGAGGCTTGGCGTTTAAAAAACGCGAATAAGCCAACGGCGATCGTACAGCCGATTCCAAGACCGCCGCCACCACCGGAGCCGGCTCCAACAGAGCCGGTGGAAGTGGTGGAAGGACCCCAGATGCTGCTGGGTCCGGAAGAAAGGGAGGCTCTCTTACAAGAGCTCACGGAGCGCCGTCGGAGCCGTCGCAGCACGCGACTGGAGGCACGAAGACGGCGCGCCGCACCGCGATCGGTTCAGATCGCGAGAGGGGAACAACCACTCTAGGTTTCCCTCTCTAACCCAACCCACCGCGAAAACGGTCCTTTTCAGGGCCACAAAAGATTTGATCGTAGTTTAGATATTCTTAGTCACTTTGTGTTTGACACTGAATCGGTGAAAAATGCAAAGATGACCAAGGATGACAGTTTCAGGACGTTTAAAAATAGACGTTGACATTTTTGCATAACTCTTTTCGATAATTTACCTAGAAGTGTCTAAAACTTATTTTAAGTTAAAGGTCCAAAATCCGTTAAAATTGTTATTTTTCTAACTTAAAAATTGTATCCATTTAGTTATTTCCGAGACGTATATTTTTGGAACTAAAAATCGATATTTGTCGGCCCACTAAGATTTTTATTTTTGTATATTTGTAACAAAAAAAGCAACCACATTAACCCTTATATAACAAAAATATTTTTATTTCGGATCAAAGCAATGACAACAAGCACATAACTTGTGGGTTTGCTCAGGTTTGCTTGGGTTTGTTTAGCCAATACAAATAATAAGAATTTTGTTATTAATATTATTATTATTATTTGATAGTTCAAGGACATATCAGAACATTTGACATAAAACTTTTTATGATCAAAATGATCAGACTAATCAAAATTTCAAGAATTATGGGGTTTGATCAGGTTTGCTCAGGAATAATGGGAGAAGTGTAGCTCAGATCGAAAAAAGTTATAGGAAAACATTGTAGAGTAAACGTTTTGTGATAGGAAACGACTTTTCAAAATTTAATTTGGAAAGAATTGAAAAAGAGATGGTATGGAACGTCACGACTTGGAGGTTTTTTTTTTTTAAGTCTCAAAGCCTGCGCAGTAGCTATTACCCCGCTAATTTTTTGGAATTTTTAAGAAATAACCTCAGAAATGGGTTAAGGGCAGTAAAAGAAACGTATTAGTCTTATTCAAGTTTTTCATAAAATGTCGGGAAATGCCTTAAAAAAAATTATGAAAATGCTAAAAAAATTGAAAATCTTTATTTCTTATTTTTTCGAAATTTAAAAAATGTCAAAAAATAGTTCAAATTAATCAAAATCTTTTGTGCGTTCCACTTTTGCCGTAGATGGTCGGGAAATGCCTTAAAAAAATTGATGAAAATGGTGAAAAATCAAAAATCTTTATTTTTCATTATTTTCAAATTTTAAAATTGCTAAAAATACTTTAAATCAATCCGCTATGCTACACTGGGGGTGGTAGGGGTGGGGGTGGGTTGTGGTGGGGGAAGCTGAGCTCTTTAAAAGCAGCTCGGCTCGACTGCTTACTTCATTACATTCGCTCATCTCAACATGGCATCATCAGATGATGATGGATACTTAAGCGATGATACTCCTAGGAATTTGGATAATTGGGCTCTAAGACAGAGGAAAGTTTTCCCCGTCCGATCCCGCCGGGTGTGCAAGACCTTAAACCTGGTGAAGGTGGGTAATGACGAGTGGTGTATTGGCTGCTATGCCGACTTGGAAAACAAGTCGGCTGGTGACCAATTCTTCAGTGGTCATGTAACCCAAGATTTCGGTAGTCGCGCGCACATACCGAACTGCAAAGGTTGTGGAGTAGCTCTTGGTACTCTACAACATCAGAGTGCGTGCCTTATTTGTAATCGAGCCTGATTACAAATAAGATATCCCGTGAAAAACGGTCCTTTTCAGGGCCACAGAATGTTTCATCGTAGTTTTAGTTACCTAATGCCATAGTATATGTGGTGTTAGATAGAAAATTATATAAGTCCAGTTGGATCGAGTATAATTTTCCTTGCAAAATCCGTCCTTTTCAGGATGACAGGATATTTTGATCTTACTTGTATTTATCTAATGTCACGACATCTGTGACATTAGATAGAAATTATGTAAGTCCAGACGGATCGAGTATAAGTTTCTTTGTCGGTCACATTTCCAGAACACAATTACACCATTTTTGAGAACTAAAAGCAGTTTTCGACAGTGAAGTCCGACAGTATCATTTTTGGATGGAGGGCATTTGTATAATAAACTCTAGTTTGTTAGAGGTGAAAAGGTGGGGATGGAGTGGTGGAGGGGGTAGATTATCTCTATTTAAGCGGTTGCGAGCGAGTCACAGAATCACTTCATTTTTAAATCTGATAGTTACCAGATCTAAATATGAATCCTGAACGTCCATTAAGTCGTGGTTCGTCGATTTGGAGCGACGAGACGGTCGACATGAACGAAGTCGACGAACAAGTCTTTGATGACTTTGACGACATAGAGCAGGGCATATTGGATGCTATCGAGTGGGACGAGGATGATCTGCGACCACTCGAAGAACCTGAGTTCGATTGGGGAGTCGAACTGCCCAACGACGATGCAGAGTTGTCGGCTGACGAGATGGAGCCGGACTCCAGTACCGATTGGGTACCACCACCGCCGCCGGAAGATCATGACGGTCCGGCCGATTCATCCACTTGGTGGATCACGGACCATCAGGATGAAGATGGTCCAGCGGATTCCACCAACTGATCCCGGAACCATGCCCGCCCCGACCTACCCCGACAAAATCAGTCCTTTTCAGGACTACAAAATATTTGATCGTAGTTTGTAGTTGATTCATGTCACATCTCATGTAACATGATATTTCTCAAGAATTAATTTCTTTTGGAAAATATTGTGTTACTCTGTAAAGACATGTACGTTCTTACCGTACGTTAGAACTAGCTAAATTTCTAGTAAGTTCTCTACGAAAAGCTGAGAGTTTGGTCTATTATCTTACTTGTAGTAAAATTCACATTTTATTACAAATAAGATGCATGTTTTTGGGCATTGTAACGGGTAGCCTCTCTTCACAGACATAACACTTTATCGCATACTTAAGTTGTGTGCATCTAACGATTACACACCTAAAGTTACGGCCCTACATTTTCCGTCTATTCGTTTTTTCTATTTTGCATTTTTACACTATTTTTGTGTGTAACTTCCGTATACTTATTTTAGAAATAAAAAATATTGTTTCATTTAACTTTTTTTTATTATCATATATACAAAAACATTTTCTTTTACTTATATATATATATATATATATATATATATATATATATATATATATATATATATATATATATATATATATATATATATATATATACATTACTATTACAAAAATAACTTAACTCTATATTTACAATAAAATTCTAAAACTACTTCTTATACGTTAAATTATTTATTGCTTCGAGTCTTTTAACGCACTTCTCTCTTGTCCTTTTATTTTCCTCCATTTTCACCCGCAGTTCATTCATTTGTCTTTCAAAGTCCACCTCATCACTATCACACTTTTTTAGTTCTCGTAGTAGTTTTTCCCTAGCACTATACGCCGCGGAGAAGACGCACTTTTGGCTCGCCGAAAACTCGTTCAACCAGTCCGGCTCTTCAGCAGTTGTTGTTGACTGCTGCGATTCCTCGTACGATCGCTTGCATCGCATCTTGACCGGTTTGCGGCACTTCCCACGTCCTATTGATGGTGATAGTGGTGCACCCGCGATCGGCGATTTTTCGTCAGCGTCGGCCACCAACACCATCGGAGGCATGGACTGCGGCGGCTCGGGCGTTGTCGAGTTTGGGCCTTCATTAATTATGACGACCGGTGACAGAGGCTTCGGTGGTTGTGACGTCTCCAAAAAATCGGGGTATTGGACTGGCACTGTTGGTCGCTTGAACACGAATTTCTTCTTCTTCTTCTGTTCACCCTCCATAGCTGCATAAAATTGACTTTTATTGCTGCCGGCTGTCTTTGGCAATTTCAGCAGCTTTTCCAACTTCGTAGTGGGTTGCCGCCTCGCCTTCTTTACCACCACATCACTTATGATATTGATGCGCCCGCCGTCCTTCTCCGTCCAGTTGTTGACGTAATCAACCGCCGAAGCTACTTTTTTTTCACCCACATTCTCTTCACCCACATTCTCTTCTTCCACAAACGCAGTGTTTAGCACGTCGTCATTGTGCCACTCGTCAAACACACCCGGGGTCAGCAGGTCAATAACGTCCTGCCCCATCAACTCTGCTTGGATACTTCCATCCAAGTTAAACGCATTTAACAATGACTCACTACCGGAATTCATTTTTCTAACTAACTCACTGCACTAAACTGACAAATGTATTTACTTGGCGAACTGTTCTAGCGAACTATGAAATGCTCTGCCTAGCAAACCAAATTTATACTTATCACCCCACCATAAACTCCCCCACTCTATCTGACGGTTGATGCTTTGGAGGCCAAACAAGTTCATTCAACTTACAAGGTTGCGTTCTACGGCTAAACAGCGATTCAAGGACATATTTTCAAGGTAATCGTGTGTCCTTACTTCTGTTATTGTTTGTGCTCTCAAGGTTATATGACCCAGACAACCCATATTTATAGACACTCTCTTTCCTTCGATGCCTATTATCAGAAACTATAATGTTGCCCGCAGATCAAGATAACAGTCGTCCAGCTGAGACTTTTTCAGGAGCACAAATAATAATTTCTGCTGTTTGCTATAATTGTAAAAGAGAAGTATATATTTGGACTGACCACATGCAATCTTACAGTTACATTGAATTGTTGAGAGTAAGGATTGTTAAGTGTCATTACTGTGGAACGCTGATGTGTCGACGAGGGCCGATTAGCAGATCTGATATGTTGAGAAGACAATGGATGCTACGAGAAGTTTATAAGCCAGACATTAATTAATTTTTATTTTTGTAACTTTATTACTATATTGTAAAATAAAACAACATATTATTGAAACAATTATCTATGTATTTTACTATCCTGCGTTATACAATTTCAACTATTGCTATTACTATAGTGGTTAATAAAACTACGTGACATTGGAGTTAATATTTTTTTATTTTTCTAAAACACAGGCTTTCCAACATTTTTCTAATTATAACTAATATTTTCGGGTAAAAAACTTTGCATAGCTTGTATTAACATATTTAGGTTATCTTCAGGGTTTGTTTCGTAAAACTTTATGTCTGGGTGCCCCCAAGGTAGAGTTTTTGTTGTTGATGGTATAATATAACGTTTATCGTCGTGGTGAGATAAAGCAACTTTATTAATTATTTCGGTATAAACGTCGTGTTTATAACTTCGAAAGGTTTTCATTTTTCGAAATATCTGACCACCACGTTCTACGATATTCCGATAATCTTCCAGGTGAAGCTGTTTTTCAATTACACGTTTTTTTATACCTTTCGCTTTTTTAATTTCGCTACTGATTGAGTTTATGTAATAAGCTTTGGCTCCGGTACCATAAAAACTTATTATTGGATCACCTGGAAATTCATCCTTCATTCTACCTACTACTGACTGACTTTTTTTTATGTTAAAAATATTTCCTTCGGTATAATTGGATGTATCGAATTTATCCGGATTTTCTGCAATTATACGATAAAAATTTTCGGTGTAAACTTTTAATATTAACGAATCTGTGTCGGTATACAGTAAAGAAGCATTTTTGCCAAATTTTGCTTTAATGAATGAGTAGAAAAAATCATAAATTACTGTTTTCGACATGTCCAGTATGGAAAATCCGATATAAATTGGTTTATTATAAGTTACCTTTAATCGATCCATATGAATGGCAACGAATTCTTTATTAAAAACCGTTGAACTTTTAAAATAAGGACGAGAAATTAATGCTCGTGCCCCAATTTTACTCCTGTCATTTTCCCATCGGGTAACTAGTTTTATATCATTACGATTCTCCACATTTTCCATGGTCTTGCCAAAAACAGCATTAATGATTAATTTAAAAGTGTCTTTACCAAACTTTGTTGTTGCCCTATTGCGCAAATCTGTATTTAAGTCGATATATGTCTTTAACCACGGGGATTGATTAAATTTTAAAATTCTGTGTGTTTGCATTACCATTAGGCCGTTATTGATTGCTTGTTTTAATGTTCGGTAATGAATGATATATTTCTTTTTATCGTTTAAATTCGGAATTAACTTTGAAAATTTTGCCGATTCCGTGGGTGGTACAATATTTTCAACTAAAAAGGGTAAGTCGGAATGGTCATCATATAGCGTATCCGGATAATGAACGTCAACTTCCAAAACGTATCCTTCTGGACCACTATCATCCACATCCATAATATTTAAATTTAAAATTTCATGCTCTGATAACCATCTAAAGCCGCCAAATGGTAATGCTTGCGACATACTATGACCGTACAGATTTGTTGCATCAAGATAAACAATGAAAGATGATGGTTCGTTAGGATCGTAGTTTGGTACATATATGTTGTTGGCAGCGTGCATCCTTTCTGAACACTGACTTATACCGCCTCGAATACCTTTTTTGAAAAAATGAACCATGTCGATATCAGTCAATAGCTCTAACTCTACCTTAGAAATACGCAACATACAATCAAACGAATAACTTGGAAGGGTATGGTACTGTGCTGGATCCAGTTTATACGTTTCTAAACAAGTATCGCGAAACTGTTCAAAAACATCGGTTAATAATAAAACATCAGATTTCAAATATAAATCCGAATAGTCCCCCAAATTCTTACAATTAAATGTGTCCCACACCTTTTTAGCTCTGTCATAATCTTCATCGCTAATGTGCTCCTCTGACAAACTATCATAAAACTGATTTTTTGTGGGTAAAGTTGGATGGTTCATTTTCTCCATTGAATCGACAAAACTATAGGGAAAAACACCTTTTTTGCGCATTAAATTAAACTGCTCATTATCAGAAAAATATTTTCCTGTTTCCCTGAAACTACCCACAGCTAATCCATTACCCAAATTTTCCAGCGAAGTTGATAGAAATTTAAAACTATCGATGAACCGCAATTTCACATATTTTTTCTTTATTGCCCCACTTTTATTATCGACATAATCGTGAACGTAAATACTTTTCGTAAACGAAATATACTTTTCCTTGCTTTGAGCTAAAACATCGATCTTGTCTCCGTGACGACACAACTCTTTAATAAACATGTGGCAATCGTACCCGCTCAAGTTATGAAATATAATTGGAATAAAATTGGGTAACTTATAATTTAAATTGCAAATCGAATGAGCAGCACCAGGTCTTTTTTTCCCAGTTATGTGACAGTGGTCCTTTACTTTACAATTATTATTTTCAAAAGGTCGTTCACATATACCACATTTTGTGGCATTATTGAACTCCGCTATTTGGTCAGCCGTTAAAGTTTCCATTGCTCTTATATCTCTTAAGTATGTATTGTAAAGAGATCTTAAATCACTTTCAAGTCGCGAAACGAAAACCTGGGCTGCGTCGTTTCCCCGGTAGAGCTCAAATTTTGAAATCGAATCGTCAAAGGAGCACTTTATTAAATACGCAAAAGAATACGGTTCATGTTTGATGCTTTTGACTAAGTAAGAATTTGTGGGATTTGGTTCCACTGTATCCAGTGGTTTAAGCACCGATTCGAAATCCGCGTAAACAACAAACGGTACACGCATTTGCTTTTCTATGTTTTCAAATTTTAATATATTTTCACTTACACTCCTTCCAAATTTATCTATTTTTAAATTTAGTGATGGTGTTAATGAATATTTGTGGTTACAGTCATTTTTTTGGTGTAATATCAAAGATGATTGTGAACTAAAATATATCAAACAACCATCACAAAAATACATTTTATCTCTACGCGATGTAATTTGACTGGAACATAATTTCGATAAGTCTTTTATCCAACAATAATGACTTTTAGAACAACGCGTATCACAAATATGTTCATCATCATCTTTAATACTACAATCCTTTGTTATTAACAACAAGTTGACATGTCTGTTAAGTTTTCTACCCGAATACCTTAATGGACCGACAACTTCGTACTTTAACATATTATTTTCGAAAATTTTTTGCAAACCATAAACGTTAACTGAAATATTATTCATTTCTTCAAATTTTGATATATCACGCAACTTTACTGGAAAGTCTATACCTGTAAAATTCAGCACTCTTGAATAGTGTGGATAAGATCGAATCTGTGATGCCATTCTAGTGGTGGGGCACAAAGCAGACACGATTGACCACGCAAAACAACACTCATCTTGATTAATCACATTGATGATGGCTTTTTTCAATTCGATGAAACGGGGTAGCTTTATATATGAAGATCCACCAAAAGGTTTATATTCATTGACATTTACTTCCAGGTATAGAATTTTTTCCAGAGCCCAACCTACGAAAACACAAAAAGATTGACATAAGTATTCATTTTATTTTTAGTCGTTAATTTATAACATACCTGAATCTTTTTCCTGAAACTCAGTCGATTGAGTCTTCATGGCTTCCACTAATGATTGATATATTTCTTCCAAATCGCTTCCTGAAGTAACAATTTCATTGCGTGTATTAAATGACTTGTCACTGTACATATTATCTTGTGTTGGTAACAGATACCGACCAACAACCACCATATTAACTTTCAAAGCACAACGCACTCTTACTAGGTCACTTACTACCTCTAACACTTTTGCTTTAATTTCATCAAAAAATAATGAATAGTCAGTATGTTCATTATCACTTGATATACGGTATGTGGCAATCCTATTTCTAAAAGCACTGGACACTAGCTCAACACCAGCTGATATTGGTGAACATGCATTACTTTTATGGTGTATTGTTCTTTGATGAGCTGCCATTCGATTTGCTGGTATGGTTATATTGCAGCAAGTGCAAGTACGCACCTCGGATGTTGATGCCCCATCGTCAACTTTTCGCTGTTTTCCACCATGCATATTTTCAAATCGTGCTACGCACGATTCTCGTTTATGTCGTAACATATTATAACTCCGAGTAAATGATTTACCACAATTTTCACACACGTACGCCATGACTTTCAAATTAACTTGCTTGAACCGTTTTACTCAACACAATGTTCTATACTAAAATTTAACCCCCCCTACCCTCATTTATACCGATCCACATTTAGACCCCCCACTCGATCTTCATACCAAAACATGTTACACCCCAGTAATAACTCAAGGTAAACTAACATCACAAATGTAACCTTGAAATAAGCGTCATCCACCTGGTCATCACCAAACAAAGAAACATCTGCTCGCATTCATTGAAAATGTGCACCGCAAATGTAACCTTGAAATAAGCGTCGTCCACCTGGTCATCACCAAACAAAGAAACATCTGCTCGCGTTCAAGGCCAAGCAAATGTAACCTTGAAATAAGCGTCGTACACCTGGTCATCACCAAACAAAGAAACAGCTGCTCGCATTCATTGAAAATATGCACCGCAAATGTAACCTTGAAATAAGCATCGTACACCTGGTCATCACCAAACAAAGAAACATCTGCTCGCGTTCAAGGCCAAGTTCTTGACCTTGACCTTGGAATAACACCTGTGCATATCAAGGCCAAATAACAATAGCACACCTGGGCGTTCAAGGTCGACCCTACTGCGCATGCGGAGACTCGGGGAGCATCAACCTTTACTACTATCGTCTTTCAAACAATCAAATACTAGCTTAGAAATAAATTAATATTATATTGAACATACCCCGCCACGAGAAAACGAGCCGGAGCGACATCTGAGAACACGCTGGCATACTCATTTATTGATTTTTATTTAAATTTCGTGTTTCTTCGTTTTACTTAGGAGTTAACATTTCTAACCTCTTATATATTTTTTGGGGGGCACACTGTAGGAAGAACCTTATTCGCTCCTTGCTGTAGATATGGACAAACCATATTTTTTGTTATAGTCACCCAAATTTTGCAATGTAACTACTATAAACACTTTTACGAGGTCGCCATATCCCATAAAACTTCAATCAACCCTATTAAAAACCTTGCTAAGTCATAAAATACGTTTTTTATAGGCGTATTAGCGGCGAAAATAAATAGACCTAAAATTTAACGTAATAGTTTGATTGAATGCGTTTGTAGATGGTGAATTGCGATCAGTTTCTCGTATTTATTGATTATAAATTATAAGTATCGAAATTCTTTGAAATTTATTTTCAGAAGATATTTAGATTTTGGGCGTTTGGTGAATATTGCCAAGTCTGTTTTATGTGTGTTTAAATCATAAGATTCATAAGTACTTGAGAAATGTAGGTCAGTAGTTAGTGATAATATTTTTTTTACTCTACAGTAAATGCTAGACTCAAAATGCTTTTGTTTTAAGAGCCCCATTCTCTAGAACAAAATTCTAATGTTTCAAGTAATTCTTTGTAGAAGTACTAAAAATAAATTCCAATAATTACAAAGTTTCTGGAATTAAAAAAAATTGTTCTTTATTGTAAAGAAGTATCCACAAATATTACTTAGGAATGACATACTACAATTCTTATTGCTACTCTTATTATTTATCTGCCCGTTGCGATGTCGTGTTGCTTGCACGACGTGCGTCTTTTCTAATTTTACCCTAATAAAACGAGTGGGCACAGGCTCCTTAGTTTCATTGACGCGGTTTGATTATGGTTGTTAATGTTTCTAATGTCCGCCGAGTAGAAATGGTGAAATTTATTTAAGAGGTATTTTATTATAACAAAATTACTTTTGTATTATTACTGACCTACTTTTTATCTTATTAATATGAAAGGACGAAGCCAAAGAGGGATTCTTTAGAACTCGTTAGGACAACGGCGGCGCGTCGGGGGACCTGGGGGGGCCGGGCCCCCACTTTTTTACCTTCACCCAAACTTTTGTCAGAGGAATGGTACCAACCCCTCCTGCTCTGGAAGATCCCCGTATCTTTCTGCCCCCCCCCCCCCCAGTTTTTTGAGGCACGCCCCGCCCCTGCGTTTGGACATACATAAACTAAAAACTACGCTCCGCAAGTGTACGTACACACGAGCGTCAAGCTTACAGCTTGACGCTCCCCATTCTCCCCCATCTTGTATAGCAATAACAATAATAATACAAAACATTAATGAAATCGAAGCTTACTATTTTCTTGTCTGCTAAAAGTGCATCTTTAAAAATTATTTATTTTTTGAATAATTTTTTTATCGAAAATGTTACAGATTCAATTAAAAGCACCTAGCAAGCAAAAAATTCCTGCTTTCTGAGCATTTAAGCCAACCCTTTGTACAAGCCGGAACGCCCTTTAGCATGGTGTTGTTAATTCATCAATGTCAGACAGTCCGTTGTGTTAATATATAGGCCATTTCGGAGCGTTTGCATTTCGTAATAATGATTTTCCTTTTCTTGTGTCAATAAAACTGTCCTGCTTTAGGTAATTTCAGAAGTTTAGTGTTTATTCGGAGCGTGAAATGATTTTTTTATTAAAGTTTCAAAGCTTCAATGTCTATCGAAACCTGAGCAAATGCAATTAAAATTAGAAAACCATTTTTTTAACCTTGTTATTGCTCATTATTTATTTGCTATAGAAAACCAAGCACAGATTTATGGGAAGGGGGTAATTCCCCCATTACCGCGAGCCAAAAAATTTCACAGAGATATAGAATTTTTGCGGCGCCTTTTTATCAAGGGAAAGTATACGACATAAAATTTTGTATTATTTATTGAATTATATGGCTATTACGTGTCTACTTTGGAAAGTAATTGAGGCGTTTGTTGAAAAACAACGCATGTCCAAACAAAAATTCAATAAAAATCATGAAACAAAAGGCCTTGTTCCTGCCTGTAATGTAGGATTATCTGAATGAGGATTAGAGAAGCGTTTTTTGTTAGATAAATACAACAGTCTTAAAATATATTTCTACCGAAAATGTCTACGTGAATTCACAAAAGTCGACTTTTGTCTAAAATGGACATGTGTTGTTTTTCAACTAAACGCTTTAATTGCTTTTTGTATAGCAAGTAACTGAGCAATAACGATATTAAAAAAAACAAAATAACATTACTATTTTCTTATCCATATTATCAAAAACTAATTATTTTTAAGTCTATTTTTTGCTTAATTTTTTTTATCGAAAATGTATCCAATTAAAAGCACCTAGCAAGCAAAAAATTCCTGCTTCCTGAGCATTCAAGTCAACCTTTTATAAAATCAGGAACGCCCTTTAGCAGGATATTGTTAATTCATCAATGTCAGACCGTCCGTTGTGTTAATATATAGGTCATTTCGGAGCTTTTGAGTTTCGTATTAACAATTTTCCTTTTCCTTATGTCAATAAAACGCTCCTGCTTTAGGTAATTTTAGATTTTTAGTGTTTATTTCGAGCGGAAAATGATTTTTTTTATGAAAGTTTTAATGCATGAATGTCTATCGAAACCTGAGCAAATGCAATTAAAATTGCATATATATAATATAATATAATATAATATATATATATATATATATATATATATATATATATATATATATATATATATATATATATATATATATATATATATATATATGGAAGTAGCGTATGCTAAGGAGAACCAAAAAATTAGTATAGATATAGACCACTGCCACGTCAAACTATATAAAGCTAAATAAATTTGGTTCAAATTAGGTAGATATTAGTTACCAAGGTGAAGTCATTTTAATAATTTCTTAATTAATTTGTAATATAAGGCTAATTTTCTTCACAGAATGTGTTAACTGAAATAGATTGACGTGGGTTTTGTTACAAGGAATTATTGCAACGATAGTACTTTAATGGCTTATTTAGAATAGATGATGTCAAGCTATTTAGGAAAAAGTAATATATACAATTAAGGGACGTCATAACCAGTGTTGCCACATACCTATATTTTTTCGAGCGAGCCGTCCTGCCAAAAACGAGCGAGATTTTAATTAAAAGAGCGAGATTTTTTTGTTCAAATCAATAACTCTACATTAACGTACGTTCATAAGTCGAAATATTTGAAAAAAATCACATGGGGTTAACCATTAATTACGTCACACGCAAAGGGGGAGGGAGGGGTCCACAAAGCGTGACAAGACGTGACGGGGGGGGGGGTCATAAGATTCAGGACGTCACATCTAACCTAAAATATTAAAACAACTAAATAGGGAATAGGGCCACGGGCGAAATGAGCTTTATATAAGTTATTTTGAAGTTTGAAATTGTTTGCCTTTGATAATATACACCGACCGATACCGCCTTTGAAAAAAGTCGACGTAACGGAATTTATTGCTTTATTATTTGTTTCGCAGTGTTACCAGGTCTACTGTTTAAATGGTAGGTCTACCCTTTTCAGCCTCGACCTTCCGCCTTACGGCTTTCGAACCTGATTCTACCGTAATTTTTAATCTGAAAAATATATATGCCATTATCTTACTTCGTCACTGATATTATCCATGTATGGCAGGTATTATGGTTGTTGTTCAGAATCTCAGATTCTTTTTTTAAATTTTTATCGGGCTGGAGCCGTATCCTCGAACGCACTTGCAGCCTTTGACAACGAAGTATGAAGGCGCTCCTGGCAGACACGATTCAGGAATTCACAGAAATCTCAAGTCCAACGAATTTTACAGATACCTATTAGTTTTATTTAGGGAAATTCCATTGAATTTTATATGAAAAAACTAGGGTTTGTTACTTTATTTGAAAATATTAAAGAATAATAATAATATCGGAAGTGCTGCTTCCATCAAGTTCTAAATTTCAAATTGCAAAATGAGTGACGTCACAACAGGAGGGGGGGGGGGGTGCACACGAATGTGATTAGTTGTGACAAGGACGACGGGGGTCAGAAAACGATGAAATTTGTGTGACGTAATTTATGGATGACCCCAAGAAAAAACGGAAAATAATTATCTTTAAGAGCTTTTGTACACACACGGATATTTATCGGATGTCGGAGTCGGACACTTCCAAATTACATTATTTTAAATTGGTAGCTTCCACACGATAGTCCGATATTATCGGATTTGACAAAAATGCCACCCGACATATTAAATAGTTTATAGCTTAATCGGCCTGATGAATATCGTTTACAAACGAAAATGACGTAGGTAGATCTCTAATAAAAATTGGACGCAATGTACAAGAGACGGTTGCCTAAACACCTGCATCGACTCCAACATCCGATAATTATTAGCGGTGTGTGTACAAACTCCCTAACTTGTCTTGCGTGCTCAAACGGATACATCATCGGAAGTGGTGCAATCTGTACCAAAATAGCCAAACTAGAAAATCCGTCGTGTCAACTGTGAAGTGATATTCTGCGTAGCCGTGGTGACAGGCATTAAAACGAGCGAGATTTGACAAAGAGGAGCGAGCGAGTGAATCAGAACAAAAAGGAGCGAGATCTCGCTCGATCGAGCGAGCTGTGGCAACGCTGGTCATAACTGCAAAGAATCCGCTGGCGTTTAGCAAAATAGTTGGTGTCAGTGACACTGAAAAATATACGTAGGTACAGGTCATGCCTTCCAGCATGAGCCTTGACCTTGGGGTGCGCAGTAAACAGGTGGGCGGGGCCCTCAGCGATCTCATTATTCTTCATGCCTTCGAACCGCACACACCTGTACAGTATGCGACAAAAGTAGTACCTACGTTTTATCTTTTATAAAGGACCACGCACAAAATACATTGAAAAGTGGTTTCGGTGAAATTGCCCAAATTTTTGGTATATTGTACCTCTTGATTCCTAGTTTGATTTTCAAGAAAAAATTGAGGGGGTCGATTGCATGGCCTCTGTGCTACAAGGACTCATAGGCGTACGTGCAATTTTTAAAAATTAGGACCTATTTATTAGCGGTTTATAAAATACCACTTTGATCGGGTAAATTCGTGTACTAGTATTTTAAATGATTAGAGGAGACATCTAGAAAGATAATAATAAATTATTTTGAAAATGGTTTTAGCGGATGTTGAAAAATAACGGACTTAATATTAAGACCTATAAAAAAAATTGCACTTTTTCGAGTTTGAGTTTGTAATCACTCTGTATAATAAGAGATGATAGAAACTATTTTATTTTGAAGATGTTAAGATGTTTAATTAAATAATTATTTTGATATTGATACCGAGTGATAGGACTTTATAGTGATTACATTTTCATTTAAATACGTATTTTTCTATTAAAAATATTAATTATTGCTCTTGGACATATTTTGCTGCAGAAAACTCGTTACGAAAAATAATGTTGAAAATGTTTTGTTATTCCTCTTAACAGCTCTGTTCACTGAGTCGATTCCGAACTATTTCTAGACGCAATAGTATTTTTCGCAAGAAAATTGCATCAAATTGTCAGTGAAGAATGAGGCTCGGAGCGTTCCTGCGAAAAGTGCTATTACCTAAGCATAGCATAAAAAACCTTAATAAATAACAATTTACCTAGTCTATAATATCTGGATCATCGTCATGATGATTGTTGTGTCTATTTGAGGCATCAACAATTTGTTCAAGTAGCTTAACTAAGGGATATTTAATATTATTTTCAAATCTTGAATATCCTAAAAACCATAAAACACTGGCTACATGTGCACAAGTTCCAACTGTTCTTGCTTCAGATTTACAAGCAGTAATATCCAGTTATTTCATGGCCATATTCTATTCTATCCAGAGGTGGTGTTTGACGCGGTTTTGAAATCGTGACCATATTCTTAATCGAATAGTGTTGGCAAGCTGATTTGCCATATCAATTTGTAAATCATCATTCCGTTCTCGTTGTGTCGTATATTGGATATATGATGGCGCCAGCTTTAACTGGTACGGTCCAACTGTGAGGTCCCGAAGATATTCTAGAGTGAGACGTGGGAAATCGGGAATATGGTTATTTTCCAAATTGACGAATCTACCATGCCTTCGAAGTAAATTCTCGTTATAAATAGTTACTTTTAATCTATTTTCTTCTCTTGATCTTTGTAATAACAATTCAGCCTGGGCAATATCAGCTCCTCTCATAAGAACTGGATCGCGATATTTATTTATAATTGCTCCACAGATTTTGTAAAATTCTCCAAGGTGAACTGCATGATGCATTGATATTACTTCCGAAAAAAATTTAAAAATTGACTTGAAATGTCCATTTCTGGCCTCAACAATCCAACGAGTTTTGGCAATAAGGCGATTGGTATTGGCTTCTTCGACCGAGAGTTGTAGCTCGCCGGCTCTGACGTTACTTGGTATTCTATGGTCAATACCCAATCGTTGCAGCATGGGAATGGCATCGCGATAGCCTCTATCTACCACAAATATATCGTTTTCTTGAAACCAATTTCTAATCATTTCTGTGTCACGCTGATATTCATTTCTTAACATCGCTGCATCATTGTTTCGCGTATCTGAAAAATAGGGCCCCTGAATGGTTAAAATATATCCATCAGGAGCAACGATCAGAGCGGGTTTAATTAGGTGATGTCCTTTATCTACACAGTAGGATTATCGCAATGCTTGAAAGTTTTTGCTTTTATGTATTTCACAGTAGGTGCCATCAACGTACACTATAGCTTTTGGTTGCTCAGGATTAGGATTATATAGCCTATTAGCGAAAGAAGTGACATGTCTTTCAATAAACTGTTCTCTAGTTATTGCACCTAACCCGATGTTTTCAGGTACAAATCTCTCCATCAGTGAAGATCGTACTTTACTAATCGCTAAACTGGCATTTTGTCTAGTTGAGTAATTAAAAATTACTTTTAAAAAGTCGTCAGACAGACCTTGCTTCATTTTGCACAAAAATGCCAATAAATCTTTTTTAGAAATATGTCTAGATCCAACAACGTCGCAATAAGTATAAAGGTTTTGGAACTGCTGCTTATCAACTGGTGACATTGATTTAAATTCTTCGTCATTAAAACTATTTTCACTATGAAATTCCCACCTTTTATAATCATGAACGGTTCTCAATTCTTGCAAAAATGCGTACATCTGTGGACCTTTGATCTTGTATGGCCTATTAATAAATTCTAAACCCTCCAATAAAGGACGCAGGATAAATCCATTTTCATCTAAGTGTTGAAAGCAAGCTCTGGCATTTTCAGGCGCATAAATATTTTTGTAAATAAAAACATTTACTCTGCATTTTAGGGATAATCTTTGTATATTATTGCCATTTTCACATATCAAACGTGTAACGTTGGACGTTTGTTTTAAAACGTTTAAACGCAGGCAAGTCGGATCATTGGCTAATATACGCAACTCTTCTAAAATTGAGCGGTTGCAATCAATACAGAGGCGACTTGCATCATTTATGGGTATAGGTGGTAAACCAAAAGTTTCTCTTCTAGTAAAAACTATTTCAATTTTTGCAGCATTATCTGCATCGCCAACAATTACTAATATTCTTGTCATACGTTGAATGTTGCAGAGTTTGTTACAGGTGTAGCAGCGGGGTCTTTGTACTTGTGCCGCAACTTCCATTTCAATCTAAAACCTATAAGTTACCGTAGACAAATAGATCTTTTTATTCAAAGTAATATAATAATATAAACTTACCGTGAGCAAGAATTTTCACCCGGACAAAACAGTAAATAATTGTAAATAAATAAAAAGTACTAAATAACAATAAATGTGGCAGCAACAAACAAAATAGATAATAATTAAACAGATTTGAAATCGAGTTTAAAATATTCTTATCATAATATACATAATATATTATAAAAAATTAACGCAAGCTGTCATTTTAAAGATGCATTTTTTTGTTAGACAAGGCGACTAGATTGGCTGTTATTACTATGGAGTTACTGCTTTTTGTCCCTTTATATAAACACAATATATTTCAAATAAGTATTTTTAAAGTTTTAGACTGAATTTGGCGATACTTAAGTAAAATAATAAGTCATCTTGTAGTTATTTTAATAATTAGGTTGTGCCATAATACAAGTACTTTTTGTGATTTCTGCAGTAAAATATGTCCAAGAGCAATAATTAATATTTATTAACAGAAAAATATGTATTTAAATGAAAATGTAATCACCATAAATCTCTATCACTTGGTATCTGTATCAGCATAATTATTTAATTAAACATACATAACACCTTTAAAATAAAATAGTTCTTATCATCCGTTATTATACAGGGTGATTACAAACTCGAACTCGAAAAAGAGCATAATTTTTTTTATAAGTCTTATTATTAAGCCCGTTATTTTTCAACATCCTGTATAACCGTGTTCAAAATAATTTATTATTATCTTTCTAGATGTCGCCTCTAATCATTTAAAATACTAGAACACGAATTTACCCGATCAGAGTGGTATTTTATAAACCACAAGTTAAATAGGTCCTAATTTTCAAAAATTGCACGTACGCCTATGAGTTCTTGTAGCGCAGAAACCATCCAATCGACCCCCTCATTTTTTCCTGAAAATCAAACTAGAGGTCAAGAGGTACAATATACCAAAAATTCGGGCAATTTCACCGAAACCACTTTTCAATGTAAGTATTTTGTGCGTGGTCCTTTATAATAATGCCTTTTAAGAGCAAAGTTAAAAACCGAGTGTTAAACGGTCAAAGCTGTGAAATCATTTATTTTCTGATACAATTTATGCAACAAGAAGCAGATGCAAAAAAAAAACAATAACTGATTTAAGTAAAGTTGCCGTGCGTGTTTTAGTCGCTACAGAAATTAGTCTGAGCACAATTAAACGAATTAAGGAAGAGGCCAAAAATGTCGAATGAGGTGCAATAAGATCTTTTTCCACACCAAACAAAAAGAGGGAAAATAGTTGGATACAATTGGATACTGATATAAAAAGAACATTTTTAATAAAAAAAACTTAAAGAATTTTTAAAAAAAGATCTGACAACCCTGGTTATGAGGTCGGTATCTTTGAAGCCCGTTAAAAGCTTTTTTATGTCATCAGACTGACTTTGGATAAAGTTATATATTATACGTATTTTGTTGTCAGTATCCAACACTTAAATGCTTTTTTAATTAAAAAAGGCAACGAATTAAAAAAATTAAAAATATAGTTCCATTAACGTTTTCATAGTTTATACATTAGAGTAAAAAAACACAAAACAATTAATTCACATTATTAGTATTATGCGATAAAAAGTCCGTTTTTATTTTCTACGCGGAGTGTACTTTGCTGAAATCAAGTATGGTGTCTCTGTCGTACACTGACTCTCCTGGTCTGTCATCTGCGCATCTCAGAGCTCATGCTAGAATGCATGACCTGTACTTTCGAATAGAGTATTTAAAACTGTTAATTTCTTTAATTGTTCTAAAATTATTCCCTTGGGTTTCACTAAAAAGGTTTAGGGCTTATTGGTTTAAATTTTGATTTTCTAGTTGATCACTTAAGTTTGGCAATTTTTTGTCCTGTCGTTAATAAGTTATTAAAAACCTTTGAGTTATTCTTATCGTTACTACGATTTGCTTGGTTTGAAAATGATTTGTATTTTGGACCTGGCTGCTAACATGGATTTAGTTTTATTATTGTGGAAAATACATTTTATATTAAAATTGCCCCTTTCTTTATAAATTGCGAAAAAATTCATAGTACAAACAATATAAAATAAGTACCTAAATTAGTATATTGAAATACAGTTTTCTATAGTCTCAACAAAATTATTTATTTTAAGAATTTAATCTTGATATAAACGTTTCGAGAATTTTGTTTAAAAATGTCGAATTTTATTTTTAAGAATAAAAAATATCTTATTTAGGTTTGTTCCAGCAAAAGTTCAGAACCGCTCGGAACTTTACTGAGCTTGCGCAAAGCCATTTTACCGTTCCAACAAGTCGCTTTAAAAATTCAGAATTTATAGTGCAGTGTTCCAAGAACGAGTGAATTGTATTCCGAACTAATTCTGAATCGTGCTTAAAGTTACAGGATTTTGCAATAATTTTTAATTCTGAATTAGTTTAACGTGCTATTTTACCTCACTTATTTTGGTTTTATTAATTAAATTAGTAATGGAAGAAGACAGCGAGTTTTCTTCGATTTCTTGGAATCAAACGCGTATCCAGCAAGGAGCAACTGCCCCCATAGAAGAAAAATAGTCTATGATGATCTTCGCAAACCGAATTGGCATCCCGCCCCAATCAACCCAACCTGTACTTTCGAATAGAGTATTTAAAACTGTTAATTTCTTTAATTGTTCTAAAATTATTCCCTTGGGTTTCACTAAAAAGGTTTAGGGCTTATTGGTTTAAATTTTGATTTTCTAGTTGATCACTTAAGTTTGGCAATTTTTTGTCCTGTCGTTAATAAGTTATTAAAAACCTTTGAGTTATTCTTATCGTTACTACGATTTGCTTGGTTTGAAAATGATTTGTATTTTGGACCTGGCTGCTAACATGGATTTAGTTTTATTATTGTGGAAAATACATTTTATATTAAAATTGCCCCTTTCTTTATAAATTGCGAAAAAATTCATAGTACAAACAATATAAAATAAGTACCTAAATTAGTATATTGAAATACAGTTTTCTATAGTCTCAACAAAATTATTTATTTTAAGAATTTAATCTTGATATAAACGTTTCGAGAATTTTGTTTAAAAATGTCGAATTTTATTTTTAAGAATAAAAAATATCTTATTTAGGTTTGTTCCAGCAAAAGTTCAGAACCGCTCGGAACTTTACTGAGCTTGCGCAAAGCCATTTTACCGTTCCAACAAGTCGCTTTAAAAATTCAGAATTTATAGTGCACTGTTCCAAGAACGAGTGAATTGTGTTCCGAACTAATTCTGAATCGTGCTTAAAGTTACAGGATTTTGCAATAATTTTTAATTCTGAATTAGTTTAACGTGCTATTTTACCTCACTTATTTTGGTTTTATTAATTAAATTAGTAATGGAAGAAGACAGCGAGTTTTCTTCGATTTCTTGGAATCAAACGCGTATCCAGCAAGGAGCAACTGCCCCCATAGAAGAAAAATAGTCTATGATGATCTTCGCAAACCGAATTGGCATCCCGCCCCCTTCCTGGGCAGCTGCCCCCTAGAAAAAGGTAGTCTATGATCTTCGCAAACCGAATTAGGGTCCAGCGTCCTTCCTGGGCAGCTGCCCCCCCCCCCCTAAAAGAAAGAATGGTGTATGATCTTCGCAAACCGATTTCGCATCCCGCTCCATTCCTCAAAAATAATATGAGGTACAATGTTTTTTAACAGGTGTTTTTTTATTTTGGGATTTTATAGCAGTGATGTTAGTTCTAGTGAATTTTCCCTAGATCTAGGTATTTTTTATCGTTTCAAGGATAAAGGGAATTTTTGTGATTATCTAGGAATTTTTCTTTGTAGATAGAATTTTCGAGTAATAAATAGTTTTATCTTTATTATATTTATTTATCATTAATTACAAAAACAAAATTCGGTATAATCGAGTCGAGTGATGTGTGAGCGACCCTTAATTTTCCCGCTTTGTTAGATGTCAAATCTGTCAATAGCCTCAGAATCAGAATGTCAGTATGCGTTTGATTAGCGGATAAACACAGGAATACGATCTATTTAATGCGCAGCCGCACCAATGTGTGTCATAGACATCAAACATAACGGCGTCGGCACCGGTTTTCTTGCATCAGCAACGTGGTCCGCTAATGGACGGAGAGGTGGTGTGTTCGAGGTAGGGCTTGGGATCCTGTTAAAAATTCAGTCCCGAAAAATCCCGAGATTGGGCACTTAAATCCCGGAATAAATAAATTATAAAATATGTTTAAAAAACCCAAGTATTTTTCCCAAAAATATTTTTTAACGCGTGATATGGCAACCCTGGAAGATTCATAATACCTATATAAAGGAATTCAAATTATTTTTACTTCTTATACTTTTATGTGTCCTCTGCATAAACTTCGTTTTGTTTTTATTTTAAAATTACTATACAGGGTGTTAATAAAGTATGTGGCCAAACTTCAGGGTATTATTCCTTAATCAATTTTAAGACAAAAAGTTCATAGGTCCTAAACGACTTTGTTTTCAATACATTGAATTTTTATAAGAGGTTTTTCCTAAATAACTAGAAGACGCGAATTTATATCAAGTTGAAACTTGGTGACAATTTTTAATGCATAAAAAAGAGTCTTGCTAGTTGTCAAATTTGTTTAAAGAAGTGTTTTTGTTTCCATGGCTATCTTACTTATTTACCCCCCATATATGTTCTCCCCTGGTTATAAGCTCTGTTCGCAGAAGAGTCACAAGCGAGTCAGAGCCAATGAAATTACTGGAAACCAGTCCGAAAACTGGCATGTTACCAAATAACTGACACTTGATTGGCGCTGATTGGTTTGTGATTTCTCTACAAACAACGCTATATATTATGTGATCATCAATGAGTAGAAATCCGCATTTCAACGACTTCCGATTCTCTCTTCGCTTCGGCCAACGCGACGCGTCGGGAGGTGATCGATGTTGATCGATATTTTTAGTTTTTGCCATGTTGCCAAATCAGAGTCGGATCGACGCCATCCTGTCCATCACAGATGACAAATTTGCAGTGCGCATGCCCATGGCCGATCAGCTTTGTTTACATGCGCAAAGCCAGAAATTTGCCACTTTCGCGATTATTGTTCGCGGATCCATGTATTACAAATCAATGGTGCGTAGACAAAGATCATATTCGTATGTCTAGCTGCCAGTTAAGTTTGGAAGTTTGAGGTTATGATGATCCCTATTTGTATTTTTTGATGATGATTTTATTATGAATTTAATTTACGATGTTACGATTTTTTTATGTTTATGATTTTGTGTGAAATAAAAGTTAAAAGTCAATATATAGAGTTTAATTTATTAATATGACATCTTCTTATTCTCAAAATTGGGAAATTCTAACGATAGTTGGGGAAAACAATCTAGGCAATTCTAGGGAAAATTTGCAGCACCATTTTGGGATTTTTATTCCCACCCACCCGACATCACTGTTTTATGTGTTAGTATAAACAAGCAAAATTCTCAATAGGTTCTAAATTGTTCCAACACTAGTCAAGTCAATTCTATAGAATTGACTTGACTAGTGACTTATAGTTCTATAGAACTATAAGTTCTCGCTGAATTCTAAGCAGTTCTGAATCACATTCTGAACTCCAGTGAACTTTCTGTTGGAACAACCCTATTACAAAATATGTACAACTTCAGAATAGCAGTAGCATCCCTCAGAATAAGAAAATCTACTTAATAATGTTTACACTTAATAGGTACCAGGCGCGGCCCATGAGTTTTTTTACAGGTGAGTCAAAATTTTGTGGGCAACTAGTAATATCAACGCAACAAGCAAAATACACTTTTTTAATTAAGGGAGGTTTTCTAATAATGTGCCTAGTTTTGCCAAGCAATTATTTACCTACAAATAAACAACGCCAAAATCATAAAATAGGTACTGTAGTATATTGACCATTGTTACTCTAGATGTTTATGACCTTTTCTATGTGTTTTAGTACTCTAGATTAGTAGATTGTTAGCTACCTAATTAGTTTTTCTTTTTCCAAACCAAATGTTTTGAAAGAGTATATTTTACGGGGTGGTTCGAGTGTATTTCCATAGTGGCAGTGGCCCGATATTATTGGTGGGCCGTCGACAAATTGTGTCTCTTTTTAACTTCCTAAAGCGCGTATGTCTGTTTCTCTCTTAGTTTTAATGAATTTATATCGTCCATTTAAACCTATGAGGCCAATTTAAAATGCGACCCAGCCCGGAGCATGCTTGGATATCTTTTGACGATGGCTTGGCTTGATTCTTTCTTGGGGAGTTTTCGCATGGAACTTGCACTTTCTTGAAATAAAAGATTCTTTTTTGGTTTTAAAAAATTAAAAAATAAATTATTAGGCAGCTCAATGAAAATTTTAGGTGGATCATTGACCAAATGACCTTATGGACGGGCCGCGCCTGATAGATGCGAGGTTTTCTCCTGGACGCAGTGTTGCCAGATGAGTACGGCTCGAATTATGCGCTTGTTAACTGAAAATTCTGCAAACGAAGCAATTTTTCTGCATATTCTAAATCAGTGCCGTACTGTGAAAAAATCGAAAGGGTTGTAAAAAACCCCAGATCGTGGTTTTCGATGAACTTTATTATATAAAAAATGATAAATTAATGTAATATTATCTTCTTCTAAACACCAGTGGGGCACTGATAGTGAAACAAGTACAAACTACAAAACTGTATCTGAATGGATTAGAGATTATTAGGCATATTCTCCAAAATGCGTAAATATTTAAAAATAAAAATATAATAATTATCAGCAAACTAACTTTGCATTTTTATTATAAAAATCTGAAATTGTGCAAATGGCTAAATGAGTCTGTAAAACTCTGCATATCTGCAGATCTACCATCACTGCCTGGACGTTACATCTCATAGTTTTAAAAAATATATAAATGCCTTCAAAAGTGTTAATTAATGTGTTGTTTTCAGGGTTATCGAGATCATAAAATTAAAATGTTAAAAAAATTAACGGAAAGGGGAGGGGGCGTAAAAGGGAACGGAATCTTAACTAACGGGTAATTTTCCGGGTTATTCAGAAAATCTAATTTTGTCTACTAGATGTTAAAACAGTTAACAATGGGGGAGGGGGGAGTTAGAGGGGATAAAATGGGGCAGCTGGGAATTTCTCCAAAAATGTTAACTAACTAAAGATTTTCAGGATTATTGAGGTCAGAAAATCTAATTTTGTCTTATAAATGTTGAAATAGTTGACGACGGGGGAGGGGGAAGTTAGAGGGAATAACATGGGGCAGCGGGAATTTCTTCAAAAATATTAACTAATGGACCATTTGCGGTATTATTGAGGTCAGAAAATCTACTTTTGTCTAATAGATGTTAAAACAGTTAGTGATGGGGGAGAGGGAGTTAGAGGGGATAAAACCGGACAGCTGGGAATTTCTTCAAAAATATTAACTAATGGACCATTTGCGGGATTATTGAGGTCAGAAAATCTACTTTTGTCTAATAGATGTTAAAACAGTTAGTGATGGGGGAGAGGGAGTTAGAGGGGATAAAACCGGACAGTAGATATGGCGGAACCTTAGTCTCAGAAGATCTGGGCGTTAGCTACCAGAGTGAAGTTAGCTACCGATGGCGTTAGCTACATATGGCACTAGCTACATATGGCACTAACTACATCAGGCGCGCGCTACATTGGGCATTAACTACTTAGGCATTAGTTACTGCTGTCTTTGGTCTTCTTAGCGACTTGGGCATGAGCTACTTAGGCCTTAACTACTTGGGTATTAATTATTTGACCTTGAACCGAATTTGTAATTGGCCAAAGCAGGTCTTTAGGCATTAGTTACCGCTGTCTTTGGTCTTCTTAGCCACTTGGGCGTGAGCTACTTAGGCCTTAACTACTTGGGTGTTAATTATTTGACCTTGAACCAAACTCGTTAATGGCCAAAACAGGTCTTAACTACATAAGCATTAGTTATTGTCGGTCTTCTTAGCCACTCAGGCGTGAGCTGCTTAGGCCACAACCATTTGACCCTGAACCAAATTTGACATAGGCCAAAACATCAACCTTGAAAGAGAGTTGAGCTTAAACAAAACTTGATGCCCGTAAGTATTTTATTTTGACGTGTTTATTAAAAGGTTATGTATTTTAGAGGGCGGGCATCTATAATGGCAATTTGTTTCAAAGTTATGTAATTGTTATGCATTTTTAAGGTTATGCGTTTATAATGCTCAGGTGTACGATGATTGTTTCAAGATCAAATAAATATTACACGTATTGTATGACAATAAAGACGATCAGGTGTAGCCATTTTTAATTCAGCGACCAAATCGTAAACTAGTCAGACCATAGGGCAACAGTGCCTCATTTAATCTTAATACTTTGATTTTTTTAGGTTAGATATTAAGTATATGGAGCAATGGCGCCAAATAAGGTGACGTAGTCATGACCGGGTTACTGATTTAAAGCCGTCTTTAGAGTATGTTTTAAAAAATATCAGGTATTTATTTTACTCTAGAGAGGGCGTGCGATATCGCATTAAAAGACAGAAGGGGTGGCATATTTATTAGAAATACTTAATACTAAACACTTATGCATGGTTAAGTTATAGTTTAAAAGTTGTATGAAATATAACATAAAAATACCTAATGCTAAACCCTTGACTGCTAGTTGGCTGGAATATATTTAATTAACACACACATCATGGGGCTTTACATATTAAATTTTTAACTTGAATTCTATTAGAAGATATAGGATGTGACATTTTTCTTTGAAGTATTAAAAGCTTTTTTATACAATTATGCGCTGTCATTGTTCTTTTCTTCTTCACAGCTCGGTGGTAAACTGCTACAAATATGAGAAAATTGTGTAGCTAGATCCAAGGGTGAGGGTAACATCCTGGTTGCCCCATCACTGGTAACGATGCCTAAAAATTACAAAAAGGTACACTTTATACCTAATTACTTATAGAGGATATTTCGTGGGCATTCTTTGCGCAAACAAAATTTCAAACATAAATTAAAATTGGTAGGCAAATAGCAAACAAGTGATGTCATTATTTTACAGAAGAGAACATGTATATTTGGCGTGAAAAATACTTACAAATACATACCTCGAGTTTCCAGGAACTGCGATTTTAGAACTCCTATTCCAGATTTTCTTATAATAAAATCTATGCTGCTGTGACTGTACTGGTCTATGTTTCCATATTTTCTTTTAATTTAGGTGACTGAAGGAATAACGGCCTTCCTTTACCAAGAAATCTAAAAGTAATGTAATATTTATTCTGTAGCTATCTATATAACACATACTGTAAACTAATTTAAAAAAAAATCACGTTTTTATCTCTATGGTATTGTATTACATTTTGCTTGTCTGACTCTAAAACGTGCCCTAGAGGGCCCCGTCGACAGAAGCAGCTATATTAACCCTCATTCATGGGTTGAACAAAAACAACCCTTTTCTTAAAGCGATAGCCTTATTTTACAGAAGAAAACAAGTATATTTAGCGTGAACAATATGCACTTACAAACACATACCTTGGTTTAGCTGGAACTGCAGGCTGAGGCTTCTCATTCCAGTTTAAAAAAAAAAAAATATACATCATATATGTATTTATCGTTGAATTCGTCTTGCCGAAAACTACATTTCCATACTGTCTCGGCTCTGTCTGCCCCCATTTTGAAAGATTTCTTAGGTATGCGGTGTTCAAATGAAGTTTACCTCTGAAACAATAAAAAAATCTGTCAAGTGCAGGCTATACTTGCACAATTAGCGTTCGGCGCCGCGCGTGTGACCCTGTCACTCAGCGGCACGCAGTGAAATTTCAAAGTTGTATATCTCTGTTCCTACTACAGGAACCACACCAAATTTAGGGGTTTTAATGGTGAGCCCACTGGGATTTCTTTTGGTAAAGAAAGAAACATTTTGTAATTTGCGAAAAAGTTGAATTTTTGCTCTGACTACCCTGGGAAAAAGAGTGCGTTTAGGTATTTTATTTGTTACTTTTTCTAAACAAATTCCACGTGTTTTTTCTCTATGTTGTACTATGTACTATGTTATTGTATCACATTTTTTGTTTGTTCCGTTCCTTCTGGGTTTGTACGCTGTTCCTTTAGGGATTATGTAATGTATGGTACCCGTTAGTGCTCCGTTATAAAAACTGTTTATATTTGAAAACGGCATTATTCATTCAGACGTCGTATGAGTAACATGTTGAAACGCGACATAAAATTTAAACTTCTTGCACTATCGGACGAAGATCTTTTCGGATTCAGAAAAACAGATGCTGGGTGGTTTATTGGCAACAAACTTATTGAATTTAATGGGGATATTTTGTTGATAGATGAAGAAAAGTATACGTTAACGGATGGGTTATTGAATTTGTTAACTCATCAGCGCCCGAAGAAATATACCAGCCATGAACTGAATCAGTATAAGGAAATTCTGTTATTATCCGACGCACACAGATGTGGTTTTCTGAGGAATAGACCTATACGATCAAGTAAAAATTGGAAATATATAAATATTATATCCAAGTTATTTCCACCCAAAAGGAAATATAAGAAACCAGACGTGAAGAGTACATATAATCAACTAAGATGGATGCAACGTTAATACACCATACAAAAAGAAGATTGAAATTATTAATATATGTAGTAAACGT